>OMKY01118176.1:6819-19016 GCA_900302395.1 Bregmaceros cantori | reverse complement strand
CTAGACTAAGCAATATAACCCATAAAGCATTGCGAGACATTTTAAAAACGGCGAGAATAAATAGCGACCAACCACGGCAAATCGTTATAAATGTAAGTACTTCTGACTTTTTCTGGTGATTGTTGAATTTTATAATTATATATTTTATAATTATATTTTATAATAATTTTGACGGCGCCAACTCCAGTGTCCGAAATCTCGGCCGTTGCTGCTGAGTGCACTATATGGGGGGTAGGGAGTAAGGGATAGGGAGCGATTTTGGACACAGCCAATGTTAAGCAAATATGTCTCTCTGCCTGTTTGTCCGACCGTGATTTGACCCCCGGAATGGCTGCCGTCGCCAAGCCGTGGGGCCACCGTGCAACAGCCCTACTGTTTCTTTGATTTATTGTTGATATCTGTTGCTTTCTGTCATGACAATCCTCGCGCTGTCCCAGACGCGTGTTTACGGACTGCAAGCCTGAATCCATAACCACGCCCCGGGCCACTCGCACTTCCGCATATGCATTGTAACATGTAATCCCCTACCCTAACACCTATCCTAACACTAACCCCTACCCTAAACCTAACCCCTATCCTAAACCTAACCCCTACCCTAAACCTAACCCTAACCCCTATCCTAAACCTAACCCTAACCCCTACCCTAAACCTAACCCCGCTAACCCCTACCCTAACCCCTAATCCTAACCGTAATAAAAAAAGCACAATTGCGGCGTTGAAATAAAGACGCAAAGAAGTAAGCGGCAATAGGAATTAAACCCAGGACGCTGGCGTGAAGTAAGAGTGTTATCCAACTGCGCTATAGTGGCTGATGCTCAACAACAGACAGCTTTAAGTCGCTGTTGACTCCGCGTTCTTTGGCGATGGGCGGGGCGTGTGACGCGAGTGAAGCGTCATAGCGAAGTGCGGTCGCATCGGGGCCGTGGTCATGGATTTAGGTTTGCAGTCCGTAAAAACGCGTCCCAGTCCATGGCGTGGTTCTTCTTTTTTTTAAACTTCTGTCATTTAAAAATAATTTGATGCATTGTCCTTTTATGGTTTGATAGTACCAACATTATTCATATTTTCCTCTAAACTGCAGCGACGATTCACAGTTTTTAGACACAAGTGTGACGCTGACTGATGTCTACACCTGAAGAGAACCATCAATGTGATTAAGTATTGAAATCAAATGGGCTCAACAATTAGCTTAGCAACCACGACATAACATGCTTACAATGCATAGACAGATGGAAATTCTAATGCGTTTAAGAGAATATTGGAATCTGGAGCAAGCCTAATACAAAGCTTGTTTTATCCAATTAAACACAGATGAAGCTGTTAGGAGCAAACAACTGGTGTGTATCAGCCCCAGTGTGTCTTTCCTATTGTCTATTTGTGTGTGTGTGTGTGTGTGTGTGTTCATTTGTCTGTGTGTGTTTGTTTTCAAAAACTCATACAGTTTTCAAGTATCTGTACTTTTAGAAGTATTTATATGTCTCATGTTGTTTTATCAGAACTATATTTTCAACACAAATATTGATATTTTAATTCCTTGTTACTTTTTATTTATAGACAGATTTATCTTTTGCGCAACAACACAAATGTACGAAACCTGGAAGTGGTCCCACAGTGGTATTTATCCCCCCCAGCTGTTGAAAATGTTGATTTTCTATCTGGGCGTGTGCCTGATAAAAATATGTAAATCTATATGACTGAAAATGGGCATGAATTGAATACGCAGGGGTTTGTACGTTTACTTTCAAAAATGCATTTGAGTACATTACAGACCCTGTACTTTCTACTTTGACTTGAGTCGAATCAGTGCTTTTGTAGCACTCTGTAGTACATGTTTGATTTAATTGAATGGTGAGCTGGCTAGTGTGGATATGTGAAATAATAAGTACAAGCAGTATAAGGAGATAATAGTAGCGCAATGCTAAAACTGGACAATTTTTGTAAAGCTATTTTTTGGGCTCAAGCGCGTTTTTTGTTCTTTATAAACAAGTTCGGGGGGTACTTCCGGTGACTGAACTTCACAATCACTTCATGTGTCATTTGCGTGCCGTGTATTTCGCTTTTTTAAAAACATGTCTATTCGGTGGGAACACACACCTACAGGGTTATTTAAAGCGGATGGTGGTACCTTGCGGTGTGCTATTCCACACACAAATGCTCTCGTGCGGTTCTGTGACCCACAAATGCATGATT
The DNA here is from genome assembly GCA_900302395.1 of Bregmaceros cantori. Lineage (NCBI taxonomy): Eukaryota > Metazoa > Chordata > Actinopteri > Gadiformes > Bregmacerotidae > Bregmaceros > Bregmaceros cantori. The sequence continues at coordinate 16,826 of OMKY01118176.1, read as the reverse complement.
TAATAATCAATGCAACTCGTTCCATTTTCTCATTCCTTTTGGAATAACTAGTAGAAGCAGCCAGCCTATTGATCCAGAAGAACATGTGACCACTCGGTGAGTAACTTTAAGTCAGATTTTGACTGTATTTCATCAATATTTAGACAAAATTATGAACTGAGCGAGTGGTGTGATGTGTAATTGGTCACAGACTGACATCTAGTGGTCGGATTGTGTGTTTTGTGTGCTCGGACCTCGGTCCAGTACCAGAGTTGACAGAGCAACAATAAGGCACCGGGAGTGACCTTAAGAACGGCGGGACCCCATTAGCAACGAGTAATCCGGAACACACACTATATATATAAAACTTGGCGACGGCCTGCTGTTGCCACCACTCTCGCATGCTTGTCTTGCATAGAACTTAAAAATGTGCAGGCCAACTTTTGATTTGATAAGCATCATTTGATAACCAGCATGCGTCATGTTAATACAATAACATTTTGTTTTTGAGACCGTAAAAAACAAAACAAAAAAAGCATTCCATTCCCTGGCTTTTAAACTAATAAAACACCACGCCATCATCCCGTCACAACCTGCCAAACCCTTTTAATGAGACCTTTATATTGACCAAAGCTACTTAACTGCAATGTGGCGTATCCATCTAAGTGCTTTTACTGTCATCCACGTCAAGGGGACGCACAGTGTAGCATCCTAATAGAACAGTATTATAATACCCCCCCCCCCCCCTCACACACACACACACACACACACACACATTGAGCACGTTATAGGGCTAACACTAAGTGCACTGCAACGCCATCCGTGTGTGTGTTTGTGTGCTGGCTTGTGTGTGCGTGCGTGGTGTTGGCTGAATTTTGTTGGCAATATCTCACAAGTTGAAATCTCGTATGGATGACCCACCAAGCTCAGAGGTAAACTGTGCTGGTACAGTTTTTTTTTTTTTTTTTTGTAACTTTTTCAACAAACTCTACACATGAGAACACGCATGCATGTCATAGCTTTCGGAGGATGGAAATTCTTTTGTGACTTTTCAGTGTCGATTGAGAAGTCCTGTCCTATTTTCTGCCAACGAGAGTGTGCGATAGATTCAAAGTATCACAGAGCAACAAAGGTGGCAACGTGCCATACAGCAACAACAATCCTAAATGATCCTCAAAAATCCAGATCTTTTTAAGTTGTTGACATTATTGCTTATATTTATAACCTTATGTGTTTTTTTTGCTCCTTTTTATATTTTTTTTCTCGCACTGTCTTACCGTCTACCAAAAGAAAAAAAATCATTGAAAATGGCAATAAACTTTATTCTATTCTAATTTAATATTAAACATCATCACTGCTTGTGCTCAGGGCGTGAAAACGAAATTATTTTTAAAACGTTCCGCTCCAAACGGTTCAGGCAGGCCTATCTTTAATGTTTTCGTTCTCGGAACCGTTCCGCCACCAAAATATTAGTACTGGACCAGTTCGGAATGCTAAAATTTCGTTCGTTCTTAAAGTTCCTTATTTTGTGCAATGTTAAGTTTACATATAGCTTATACAAAATATATTTGGTGGACTTTCAAACTTCAGTCCAACTGTATTAACGTAGAAACCGTGTTTAAAACATCACTTCCTCATCTGTCCACAAGATGGAGCCCCAGATGCATGGGGCTTGACAAATGGCGGTGAAAGTGGACGGAAATAGTCTCCCAGACATAGGATATGTTAAAAAATTTTTTTTTGTTCTCTAAATAACTTGAAAAAAAAAATAATTTTAATTGGTTTTGTGGATTTCATAATGTTCCATTTCTGTTCCAGAACAATAAACTTGTAAACTTCCGTACGGAACTTGTAAAATTCCGTAAAATTTGGTTTGTTTTCGGTCTTCATTTCCGTTCCTTGAACCGGTTCGGAGCCCTGCTTATGCTGTTATCTTCTTGAGTTGCCAAGAGAGAATAACTTCACTGAGGGGGCCTAACGTATCGCATCATCCCTGCACCACCAAAGGCAGACAAGTTGCCTCGTTTGAAGTCACTCAGCCCAAACAGTATCATGCCGAGGTGATGTTGGGGGTGGGTTTAATCTCTTTTCCTGACATGTTTGCTGTTCAAGTTAGGGCTGCAACTAATTATTTCAATAGTCTATTAGTTATTGAAATGATTAGTCGATTAATCGGTTGGATATTTTTTTCTTAAATAGAGTCCGAACGAACCTTGGCAATGGCTGAGTTCAGCTATTGCCGATGTAAGTTCCTCTATTCCCAGCTCCTCCACGAGGCGGTACTCGTTCATTACAATACATTTTTCAAATTGGAATGTAGTCAATTTTAGTTCACGTTAGCTAACAAATGTACTCATACTCGCGGCTCATACCGGTGCGGTGGGTGCTGCAACCTGTATCCTACCTGTGGAGTGGACCTGCCATTATCACATTTGTTTTAGCCTTAGCTAGCATATTAGTTAGCATAGCTATTTCATGAGGTCCTTTGTACTACTTCACTTTACCTCTAAGTTTAGTTTTAGACTTGTTTTAGGTTTATTTTAGATTAGTTTGAATCTTTAATTAGTGTTTCGGTGCTCAAACTTTCCGGCTCCACCGCCATCCATAGCACCGGTGTCACTCACCATGGGGATTTACCGTGCTACAAGATACATCCTCACCATCAGGACTGTTCTGTCCATCATGTCAAGTCCATCATCTGCCATCCTCCAATATGCTGCTGCTGAACTCCTCCACCTCCGCTTCCAGCCACCTGATTCTCCTCCAATACTGCGTCTCTTCCCGGTTATTGCTGGTACACCATATGGGAGATATATCCACCATGGCTCCCGACAAGCCTTCCACACCGACGACTCCACCGCAATAAAGTCCATCTGGTCCACTGCTTGCCGGCAGCAGCCAAGAAATGGATGCACAGCCGATCGCAGTATGCTGGCTTCCCTCCCCAGAGCGGCTATGGCCAACATCTGCTCCATCACTGAATGCACTACCGTCTAGTTTGGATTATTAAATATCCGCTCCCTGACAAGCAAAGGACATCTGCTACAGGACCTCCTCCGCGACCACAACTATGACTTTCTTTGTTTAAATGAGATCTGGCAACAACCAAATGATTTTTCACAGTTTAATGAGGCGACGCCACCAGGGTTTGCTTACAGTTGTCAGCACCGCCCCTCTGGTAGAGGAGTTGTCCTTGCGATCATTCACCGCGAGACCTGGAAGGTGTCGCCTCTGAGACTCCCAAATCATCCATCATTTGAATCCAAGGTACTACAATTAAATTGACTAACACTAACTGTATTAGCTACTGTCTATTGCCCTCCAAAAATTAACAAGGATTTCGTTAATGACTTCAGTTTTTCCCGCCAATCTCACTTCCCACTCCTCCAACATTATCCTGCTTGGCGATTTTAATATACACATGGACAATCCCAAACATGCTCTTTTTAATGACTTTACATCCTGCCTGGACAGCTTTGAATTAAAACAGCATATTAATTACCCCACCCACTCCAAAGGCCGTATTTTAGATCTTCCTTGCTGCTCTGATGTCTCTCCTTATAACTGTTCTGCTGCCAACCTTCCCATCTCTGACCATATGTTAATTTCATTCAACATTGACTTAAAACTTGCCAAAATCAAGCAGCCCCGGACCATTACCTTCCACAATATTAAAAATATTGACTTGGCAACGCTCGCTACAGGTATCAGCAGTCTCCCCAGTCCCATGTCTACCACTACTTTGCTGGTCTCATCAGTGCTGGTGAAGGCAACAATCGAGCCCTTTTCTCGGTGCTCAACAACACACATCAGCCTCCGTCCTCATTTCCATCTCAATTCTATTCCACCGAACAGTGCAGCGCCCTTCTGCCATTTTTCAATGAGAAAATACACCAGATCCAAATCTCAACTATCTTCTACCAATGCCAGAAACAGCCCACCTGAAAATATCCAATGACCTCCTGGCAACTGACTCTGGACTTCTATCAATCCTCATCCTCCTCGACCTGACTGCAACCTTTGACACAATCTCCCACTCCACTCTCATCAATTGATTAGCACTCATTGGCATCACAGGCACCCCGTTGGACTGGTTCATGTCATACCTCTCTGGCCGCACTGAGATTATTCAACTAAAATCATTCACATCTCAGCCCTCCCCCCTCTCCTCTGGTGTCCCTCAAGGGTCTGTACTTGGTCCAATCCTGTTTGTCATCTACCTCATCCCCCTGGGACAGATCTTCCGGAAGTACAATATCGACTTTCAATGTTATGCGGACGATACCCAGCTTTACATTTTCTCAAAACCCAACTCCACCTTTCTGCCCCCTCCCTCTGTGATTGGATATCTGAAACAAACTTCTGGTTGACAATCAATCTCTTAAAATACAACAGCAATAAAACAGAAGTATTACTCATTGGTTCCAAATCCACCCTCTCCAAAAGCCCCTGCTTCACCATCTCCGTGGACAACTCCTCCGTTTCCCCTTCCAGGTTAAAACTCTGGGTGTCGTCCTCGACGGCACCCTATCGTTTCATACCCACATCAATAACGTTTCCTGGTCAGCCTACTACCATCTACAGAATATCAACCGCCTCCATCCATCCCTCAAACCCAGCTCCACCGCCATCCTGGTTCTTTCTCTGGTCACCTCCCGCGTGCACTACTCCCTTCTCTTCGGTCCCCCTCATAAACTTCAACTTGTTCAACTTGCCACAAGCATCATCACCCGGACTCCATCTATCAAGCACATCACTCCTGTTCTGCAACAGTTCAGGTTCAGCATTGACTTCAAGATCCTCCTCCACACCTTTAAGGCTATCCACAACCTGCTCCCCCCTCCAACCTCTCTGACCTCCTCCAGATTAACACTTCACTATGGGGGCTAGAGCATTCAGCCGCTCTGCCCCTCACCTTCGGAATTCTCTCCCTCCCAGCATAAGGAGCTCAGACTCACTCCCCACCTTCATGAACAGTCTAAAAAGCCACCTTTTTAAACAAGCGTTACTATGACCCGTCTTTTGTATTTCTGGTAGTTTCTTCTTTCTTTATTTTCTTTACTACAATATTTTTTTAAATTTCAGAGCGCCCATTATAAATGTACACCAATATTACTCGACCACAACCTCATTAGAATTAATGAATACACGAATATTTTGATGGTTTCATTCATATTCATGTTATCAATTGTGAATACTTATTAATCATAGTTTGGATTTTCAGAAATAACTAGTAATATCAAGAGCAATAAGTGGTGGTGTCAACACTGCTGACAATAACAATGATTCAATTCCTTGCCGATTATTGCATTAGTTGTCGTTTCATAATCGATAAGTCATCGATTAATCTACTAATCGCTGCACCCCACCTTCAAGTACTATCACCCCTGGCTCAGACCACCTCTCCGCCTCTGTCCCACTTGCATAGCATAGAGAAACAATAGATCATGCATGCAAATTTTAATTAGTGATCATAATACCAACAGTATTTCTGCTATTAGTTGTGTATTCTTATTGTCAAGTTCCACTTGTTTTGCTCCCAACATGGACACACGGACAACTCAAATTCCATTCAACTTTTTATTTCTCAAACATTGTTTCTGTTGGCTCCTTCAGTTGATGGTGAATATTCATTAGAAGTAGCAGTAGAAGTAGGTTGTTAACCTTCAATGACAGAGAAACAAATATTTACAATGTGATCACACAGGGATTTTCAAACAATGCTTCACAAATTCTTCTCGGCTTTCAAATAATCATATTTAACCTAACCATATTTAATTCAAACAGTCCCATGTTTTAAACTTTTTAAATAATGGTCTAGCAAGCATTGCCTTTCAAAATGATTCTAGACATCTGTACATTTAAATGCACCTGAATGCAGTGGAATTAACCATTTTAGTAAATGAAACAAGTCGATCCTAATGTAAGGAATACAAGTAAAGTAAAATCATTTGTCCTTTTAAGGAAGTCAAAAATGAAATTCTTTAATAATTTACTTTAATAATTTAATTAATCAATCATGTAATTATTCCATTAAGGAATCGAATAGTTCAATTCGGTTAAACATGAAACAAATCCAAGGTATTAATCTCAAATAAATTACCATTTTTTTTTTGTCTATATACATGCAACATGAAATGCTACGACAGAAATGCTACTACTAGCATGGGTCATGGGTTTGTTGGTGCTTGTAGCGCGTTTCTGGGATATGCATTTTAGCAGTCTGCCCTGACTGCATACCTCTAGTTGTTATCGTCTCTTATCTCGTCTCTGATCTCTGATGTGCAACCGGGAGTGTTGTCAGGCCATCACCGTAGGCAGGGAAGGTGTGAGTAACTTTGTGATTCATGCTAATACACGCTAATAAAGCTGTCTGTGCGGTTGATGTTCGCTGTGTCAACTGTCAATTACAGGCCAATCCTTTATCCGAACAGACGATGGCAACCCCTAGCTAAGTCTGTTGCCATATTTCTGTGCCATAAGAATGGGCAGCCCTCCGACACATTGTGTCGGTAATAAATTCCAAATATTTTTGGTGCTCACAGCTGGCGCGGCTCGGCTCTTTGTTGAGCAGAGTTTGTATGAGACGAATAAAACAAACACGCTCACCAGTGAGACGTGAGTTATGGTTGGCGGCGTAGCTGCGTGAGATCATTTGCATTGTAATGAGCAGGGCGACCATTACAGCCTCCGTGATTCAAATCCATGCAGCCTTATGAATGGCTGAGGGGAAATATGCCGCACATCCCGCCACCAATATTCGACCGCTCCAATACGCCGGGCAATAACGTGCGCTGCCCGTGACATGCTTGGAGTGTGCATACCCATGTGTGACTTAGTTCTGTTGGTGCTTATTTCTTTCTTTCTTTTTTCTTCTCCCCATTTCCATTACATTACATGGAAACCATTTGCCGGATGCTTTTATCCAAAGCTGCTTATTAGAAGTGCATTTGATGCAGGTATGCAACATAACTGCTGTATGCCATGAGCAGCATAACTGCTATGCGTGAATGTGCTTTACAAATGATGGAAATGAATTATGGAGCTGAATCCAGAGAAGCCAATAATCACTGTTAGTGATTGCAGATGTGCTGAAAGTGACTTTCACCTTCGCTGCCGTTTGAAATGCTAAGCTTTTGCACATTTTGAGTAAGGTCACAAAGTGGTTGCTACTTCACCGTCACGTACATCTGCACAGCAATCAGGCTTTAAGGGTACCGACACATCTATTCCCATGGAGAAAAATGCACTTCCTTTTATGTTAAGTTATGTTTTTATTTAATTGATATGGACAGGGAGGGAGAGAGAGCGAGGATATTGACTGAAATCTTCATATCTGGGACATCGCAAGCCGATGGCGTTCCAGAACCAACTAATCGTCCACGTGTCGCATGCAATTAGAACTTTTATGATTCCTGGTGGTAGTTAATGAACGGATCACCGTTGATCCGAAATTCGGATCGGAACAGGGGGAACAGATCGGAACACGCCTGAACTGCGGATTAGGCGTGTGCGTGTGCGTGGCAGCACACTGCTCCGCTGCGCTCCAGTTTAAAACACGACTCTCTCTGCCCCATACAGCCCTGTGTAGAAGAAACGTGCGCGAGTGTATGTATGTGTGTGTATATGCGTGTGTGTCTGTGTGTATGCGAGCGTGTGTGTGTGTATACACACACACACGTGTGTGTGTGTGTGTCCGTGTGTGCGTGCGCGCGCGGTCACAGCTGTAGCGCCTTCGCGGTGAAAAGACGGCGAGTATTTCAACACTATCTCTCTATCTGTCTCTCTCTGTCGATCTCTCTGTGTCTCTCTCTGCTTCTCCCCCCACCCCCCTCTCTCTCTCTCTGCCTCTCTCCCGGCCTCTCTCTCTCTCCCTCTCTCTCTCTGTGTCTCTCTCTGCCTCTCCCCGTCTCTGTCTGTCTGTTTGTTTGTGTTGCGTTGTTGAATGAACAAATTAATTTTTAAAAAATGTTGTGATCGACACAAACAGCGAGCTCACATAGTCTGCAGCTCCATGGCTCTACACAGGAGAATGGCTGCCCAGACTCCGAGTTGCGCACGCTGCAATAATGTACATGTCGTCGGAACGATGTGGTTGCGAGTCACAGCGGATGGATTGTTGCGTGTCCCAGCACCCGGCAGTGAAATTATAAATACTATGATTGTTCTGGAAAAGATGCCCCGCGCTGGGACACACAGACTCTTGCTCGTTTGCTTGTTGTTAGCAGTTAGCGGCTTGGCTTTGGGTTATTCACTGTGCATGCGCATAATCACTGACGTCACACGCCGAGCAGAAATACACCCAATTTCAGCAAAATTTCATTCGGATCCGTGCAAAACTTTTTCAGTTATACAGGGGACAAACCAACTCGACCAAATACATAACCTGCTTCGCCCCGACGCAGGTAATAATAAGCCTGTGTGCTTGTGCGTGTATTTTTGAAAGTCGTGCCGTCCCATGTCTGTCTTTCTCTCGTCCCGAGTCTCAGAACTGTTCCACCAAGTATTGGTCCTGAACCGGTTCGGAACACAAACTTTTTGTTCGTTCTTAAAGTTCTTTATATTGTGCAATGTTAAGGTTAGATATAGTTTTTATACAAAATATATTTGGCGGACTTTCAAACTTTGAAGCAACTGTATTAACGCCATTACATTCCCTTCCTCGTCTGTCCACATACATGGGGCTTGATGACTAACAGTGAAAGTGGAAGAAAATAGTCTCCCAGACATAGCATATGTTAAAATATATAGAGGACGGAAAATAACGTTTTTAACCGGTTTTGTGGATTTCATAATGTTCCGTTTCTGTTCCGGAACAGTTGAAGAAATATTTTTCGTTGCCGTTTCCGCTCTTTGTAAAATTCCGTAAAATTCCCCTCGTTTTCGGTTTTCGTTTTAGTTCCTTGAACGGATTCGGAGCCCTGCGTCGGACAGTATGTGATGATGGTGGAAAGGACTGAACTACTTGTTAATGTGTGTTCCAGTCCATCTTTGCTCCTTTCCTGACCCTGGAACTGGCCTACATGGGACTTCACAAATACTTTCCTAAGGTCAGTCGGCTTCTATTCATCTGTAGCAATGCTGCATGTTTGTCATATCATGAAGAAAGAAGGAAAGGAGAGAAGGAAGGAACGTCACAGTTGCCTTCTTCCTTCCCTCCTTTCTCCCCTCCATTCCTTCCTTCCCTCCTTTCTCCCCTCCATTCCTTCCTTTCTCTCCTCCATTCCTTCTTTTCCTCCTTCCTTCCACACCCCACTCATCCTTTGCCTTCTTCCTTCGACATCTTTGGCAGTAAGTATATTAGGGCTGCAAGCCTGCAACTAACGATTATTTTCATAATCGATTAATCACCAGTTTTACTGGCAATTAATCGATTAATCGGTTCACTTGTCCTTTAAAATCAGAACGATTACTAGCATTAAGATTATGAAACATTAAAAGTTTGCAATGTTAATATTACAAACGTGTTGCAGTAATAGCATGAAAGGGCCTATTCTTACAGGCTAAATGATAAAATATTGGGCTTTCACTCAAGCTTATGTGTTGTCTTTATTGTATTAGGGCCTTATTAGGGCCTTGACACTGGAAAAATTGCATTCAACACGTTTGAGCAAAGAAAAGGGCAAACCATGAAACGATTAATCGCTGCCAATGAATCGATGATCAAATTAGTTGCTGATTATTTCAATAATCTATTATCATCGATTAATCGGTTGCAGCTCTAAAGTATTTGTTTTCTGTAGGATGTCTGTAAATCCGAGACTGTTAGTCTTTGGCTGTGTTAAATGGTTCCTCCGGTCCAACAGGTGGAGCGCAAACCTAAAAACACAATGGTGACCGCGGCGTTGCTGCTGTCGGGGATCCCGGCCGAGGTCATCGGCCGTTCCACGGACACCTATCGAAGGATGGCCGACGTGTTCGCGGACCTGTGTCTCTACTTCTTCACGTTCATCCTCACGCACCACATCCTGCTGCTGGTCGGTGGAGAGGAGATGGCCTGAGCCCCCCCCCCCCCCCCCCCCCCCCCC
>OMKY01118172.1:2592-16684 GCA_900302395.1 Bregmaceros cantori | reverse complement strand
AGAGCGGAGTTTAAAAACTGGAGAGTTTTTGGAATGGAGAGTCTCTTTCTACCTTCTCTCTCACAGTGCATGCAGACAGCACACGGCCCTGGCTGCTGTGCGCCCCTCCCGCGCCTGAAAAAAATGTGTTATACTATTATAACACAAATGCAAAACTTGATTTATTAGCTATGGTCGTCTCACTTAATTTGCCCAAAACCATACAAAGATGTATTTTATGTATTTTTTGATTCAGATTTTAAGTAAACATAGTACTTGGAAATACTTGGGGGAAAAAAGGAAATTGATAGCTATTCAAACAATTTCAAAAAATAACTGGCAATAAAGTTCCAAATGTTTTCAATGTATTTCATTTGAGTTGGTTTGGGTTGGGTTATATTATGAGTAAAAGAGATGCATTTTTTTTATTTGATTGACCATTTTTCTAAAATTTAGTATATACACACATACATACACGCACACACATACACATACACACACACACACACACACACACACACAGTGTATATAGTATATAGTAACTTGTTTCCAACCCACAAGGGGGACCGTGACTGGTCATTGTTCGTAGGAAGTATGCAATATTGATATTCAAACATTGTTTGCAAAGGATGTATGGTGGAAAAAACATGTTAGGGAATAGTTAATTGCTTTTGGAAAAAAATTGCACCCCTATATCTAATTAATACATTTATTTTCACTGCCCATTCAGACAATTTTCAGCTTTATTCAGGATTAGCTGGAAGGGGGTTAGTGAGCCAGAACCAACGCATCAACCACGCGTGGACGATGCGTTGATTCTGGCTCGCCAGGCTAGAGACATGTGGCAAGGCTGACGGTGAGGGGAGGTGAACTCACAACTTTCCATGCATATTTGCTTTGTAGTGCACTGTTTTGCACTGCAGCTTCAGTGTTATACATGTAAATTGTATGTTAATTGTACAATTATAATGTTCTTTTGTTATTAATTTGTGGTGTTGTTCAGTATGAACATAGTACATCAAGTAAGTATAAGTACTGAACTTAAGCAGACTTTCCAAGTACTTCGTGAATTTAGTAGTATTTTTTCCTCTGACTACTTTTACTATATTTTCAACATAAATATCAGTACTTTCTACTCCTGACATTTCCCAAAAACAGACCTGCTACTTTTTATAGATTAGCTACTAAATATAATTAAATTATGTATTTATTTATTTATTATTTTATGATTTTTATTTTTAACATTATTTATTTTAAAGATAATAATAAAGCTTTGGTAAAAAAACAACAATATTATAAGCTTTATATTATAAAATTCTGGATTGCCTTGCATAGAGCCAAAGCACTGCATGGTGGGCCATACGGGATTGTGTGGGTTGGTAAAGATGTCGCCATTGTTCCTGAAATAAAGGTCACTTCCGGTACATGTACTTGTTTTGGGACTCACTCCCTAACTTCCGCTCCACAGGATGCCTTCTTCCTGGGGGTCGACATCGATGATAGACAGCTCCAGAGGGCCAATGAAAATATAGCATTTGCTGGTCTTGAGGACAGAGTGCACCTTGTGAAGGCTTCATGCTCGGGTATGGGTGATTTTATTTATTTATTGTGTGGTATTATTTTTTTTATTGACAGGATTACGGGGGAAACAGGGTTGAAGAGACCGGGGGTAGACATTGCAGAAAAGGCGGTGGGGGGAGTAGCATGCCACTACGGACGCTGTGATCTAAACCACAGCGCCATTACTATGAATGGGGGCCGTCTTTAGGTGCCGACCCCCAGGTATGGGGGTCTTGGTTATACTTCAGTCATCAAATCAAACCATTCTGCCTCTATGTTTGATGTTTACTGGCATGTGTTTTGCAAATTAAATTAAACTTCATCTTGAGCAGTACTTGACAACTAATCACTAGACAACAGCGCTGCTGCTTCTACTAACAACTCCTCGACTACTCTTGAATTGACAAATCACGCAATGGATCCTATTCTTTAGTATTCCAGGACCCAGCACATGGCGATTCCTCCCCTTTTATCTATCTGAATTGTCTCTGTCTGTTGAAAAATCTGATATGTGTGAATTTGAATTTGTAACCAGCTCTCTCCGTCTCTCTCTTTCCTTGGCCACTCGCATGGTCTCACTCAACCTGCGACTTGTCCATTCTTGGATGTTATCTTCCCAGTTCCCATCGCTTTGTCTGTCTTCCTCTCTTCCTTCCACTTTGTGCCTTGAAGGATTGTTTTTGTCATTGGGATCTTGTGAATGTCCGGACCATTTTAGTTTTAGTTTTTTGACTGTGGTTAGTAGATCTTCATATGTTCCAATGGCTTGTTTTATTCTGGCTTTCACTTCCATTAATCGATTATAAATATAATGCCAGCCCTTATGCAAGATATGATGGAATATCACCTACAAAATGTTTATATTTGATGTTTTTTTTGTTTTTGCTCATGTTTTTTGTCTATCAGGCCTTCCACTGGCCAAATGTATGGTGGATGTAGTGGTGTGTGACATGCCGTTTGGCAGGAAATTTTGCACCCAAACCAGTGCTGACGACGGCCTGCATTCAGTGGTTTCTGAGATGGAAAGGTCAGTGAAGCTAATTAAAGAATAATTTTTCTTTCAGACTGTAAGCAGCAGTAAACTCGTCAATTGGACATTTCAGCTATGTGCTTTTTTTGGGTTATTGACTGTGCCATCCCGTTTTTTACATTTTCGTTACAGCATATTTTATTCACAGAAACAATGCAGCACTTAAACAACAAGTCAGAAAAATGTTATTCACACATGAGTAAATGGAACGAGTTGGGCAGATTATTCAATTGTGCATTTATGGGGCATAGATCCGCACCAGAGCATTTGGGTGTGGAATAGCACAGCACAAGTTACAACCATCATTTTGAAATAATGCGATAGGTTTGCGTTCACGCTGATTAGACCTGTTGAAAAATAGTCAAAGACACGGCAAAATGAATGGCACCGGAAGTGTCTAGCATATACGGGGGTAGTTTACGAAGTAAACCGGAAACGAGACAAAAACTTGAAAAAATGGCGCTGAGGCTAAAAAAAAAATAACTTTTTTTTTTACCAAAGGTGGGTATGGCCTTGACGGAGGTTTGCGCTCTCTGAGTGTTTCTATTGTTTATATAATTTGGACAGGATATCCAATGGTCCTTTTCAAATTGTTGGCACTGGAAGAGTTAATAACGCCTGCTTATCCAGAATCGAGCACAACGGCACAGTGTCAGAAAGCAAAACCCTCCTGTGCGTTAAAGAGGAAGTGGCCGATCTCACAAAGGACCTGATGTCTGCATTTTGCATCTCTCGCAACGTCCCTCGTGCCTCGTTGCAGGGTGCTGCGGCCTGGTGGCTCTCTGGTGCTTCTTGTTAGCCCCGCCATGGCCACCCAGTTGAAGAAGCTGCAAGCTGCGACGACTCGCCTCACGGCAAGCATTGCACCCGAAAACACAATTACGGCAAACACCGCTGGGTCCGAAACCCAGAGGACAGCAAGTGCTACGTCCGAAACCGCCGCCACTGCTCCACCTGCCGTACCCGGATCCCCCGCCTCCACTGCAGATATGCCTCAGAAAGAAGGCAGTCCACAGCCACCGGCTCCGGGTCCACTGGCCTCTTCCTGGAACCTGGTGTTGGTCTCTAGACAGAGAGTGAGCCTGGGTGTCATTGACGGCGTAATTTTGGTCTACACAAAAAGTAACGCCCCTTGCTGACTAGATTCCTTCCTTCTCTTTCATGCAAGTTGAGAGGATTTTGAATTTAAATCTCGCTATTTGCTAAATATAAAGCTTGTCACTTTACCCCATCCTATTGAACCACATGGGTGCATACTGGTCATAAAAATGACTGGAATTAGGGTGCCCGTCCGAGATAAACACTTTACCAGAAACTAAGGTATCAGAATAACAATACTTTATTGTTTATTATCCAGTAGGATCGGGTAATACAGCAGACTGTTAAATAGGTAACGAGCAACACACTATCAAAGGGAAGCATGCAGTTTCCAATATCCAGAACATACATACAGTATGTACTAATATCTATACAAGACAGCATTGATGCAAACATGCAGACTACACAAGACATCAAGTCACATGCAAATAAGGACTAAGCCACAATAAACTTTCAGGATTTGCATGCCAGCGACAGCAGTCTAGTATCCTGCATTGCTATGAATTGAATTCCACTCTTTACACAACAGTGTGTGCAACATTTCACCCAGCACCATATGGGCCATGACTGGTGTTGGCATTGTGATGCCGTGTCAAAAAGCCATATCGAGTCACTTCAGAGGTCTGACCTAAGTTGGTTTGGCTCCCCAGACTTTCTTCTTTCAATGTTTTTTTTTATTGGATGTTAGCAGCACTTTTTTATATTTTACAATCATTTTTAATAAATCATTGTTGAATGATCATCTCTTGTCTAAGTGCCGGTCAATGCTTATAGGAAGTAGCCTGGCATGCCAGATGAATTAATGTGCCCACCTATGGCTTGCATGGGCATATAGTCTGACTCGGCTTGTACAGGAGGAGGGGGGGTGAGGCGTTCTAGCATCCCTCTCTGTAGAACAGGATTGGGCAAATATTGACCATGTTCATATTGTACTTGAAATGAAGTTGAAAACATAATTTCAAGATTATTTTTGGTATCTTTTAAAAACTGTGCAAATATAATGAAAAAAACACTAGCAACTAAAGTAAGCAAACCTACATTACAAACGTACTTAAAATTAAGTGCACTTTGAACAGTTACTTTTAATATGTGTAGTCACTCAGTACTACTGGTAGTAGCGGCAGGCTAAACCGTGTTTGCGGCGGTCATAGATGGGCGGATACGAATGCTGTCATTCTTAAAACTTTGATATGAAAATGCGATCAATCAGTGATTTGCCGTTTACAGACCAATTGAATTGATTGACAGGCCCCCACTGGGCGTGCCTATGTGGCATTCAACCCACAGATAATACAATGTATAGTGGGAAATGTAGAAAAACATTATCCTCAAATGGTAAGGGGTGGGGCGTATGATTGGAGTTAATTTCACGACATCAGACGAGCGAATAAAAAACAAGACAACTTGATATTGAATGTGGATTCAACAGCAGCCGCGGAATTCAGCGGGCATGTTGTACACGTGGTCATATCACACCCCCGTAAAACCAGAGCGCCCATAATTGCGACGCTAGACGACCTAGCCGTCCCCCTTGGAGCTCAAGTTGTATTGACAATGCATTGGAGCTCGACGCTCCACTCGCGTTCAGTATGGGTTAGGCACACATTACAAGTCGTGATGAAAATGAAATTTGCATTTATGATTTTTATTTACGAGTTCGAATTCAATTTCAGCATTATTTTTATATTACACGTAATGTGAACTAAATTTAAATTACATTAAGAATCAAAACAACACATTTCTCTCAACGAGCTGTCGTTCACAACCGTGGGGAAACATTTTTGCCCATGCGCAGTGCGGGCACCCCAGACAGCAGCCATGTTGGTTGGCCGTGGTCCGAAGCAGGGCTGCGCTAAGAGCTTCTGACGCCGTATGTTTTCACTACGTCCCATCGCCGCTGCCGCCGGGGTTCCGTGTCGTCCGCTCGACGGCGGCCGCCGTCACCACAACCATGCACTCGGCCATGGACCTGTCCCGGCGGAATCCGCAGGAGGACTTCGAGTTGATCCAGCGGATCGGCAGCGGCACGTACGGAGATGTGTACAAGGTACGATGGAGGCTAGTGTTAGGGATGTGACTTTCGAGAACGATTCCTGGGCACAAATCTATGTTTGGGGATACAGTGACACCATTGGGGCAAGAACAGTTTATTATTGTCAAGTCACCCCCCTCTATTACATCCAATTACTATAAGTGCTTGTAATGGCAGATATGTTCAAGCCCTTGTGAGATGTAGTGATCAACCCACGTCAAACGATCGAAATAGGATCTTCTTCTGCATCACATCGAACGCCATCAACAAGGGTGATCACTCATATGTAATAGACGTACATATGAGGTACATGTTCTCAATAGCAAGTATTACACGAGCGACATTCTTTGTCGTCTGAACAGGTCGTGTGTGCGATCCGATTCGGGTGACGTGATTGATTTGATGTGAATGAATGTGCCCATCACTAAGCGATTGAGGCTAGTATAGCCGATGCTAGCCGTTAGCCTGGCTCTCTCTTAGCGCCACACTCTCACACTTTCTCCCACACACACTCTCTCCCACAATCTGTCTTGTCGTCTCCCCCACCGCCCCCGCTTCTCTCACACACACGTATACCCGGACCAAATCGTTTAGCTAGGCTAATTCCCCCACACAGAGACGCAATGCTGTTGTTGGGATGCCACTAACTGCGCATAGCGGGAATATGTTACGTAGTTGACGGGTGACAGCCAACAGTTTGTAGATGGTTGTGTGTTGTTGATGTACATACAGTAGAAGTGGTCTACCTAATATACGCCATCGCCCTCTGGGAACATAGCATAATTTAATTCTATATTCCCTGAATGATGTTTAAGAAAACCAAAAACGTATTATTGGCATCATGCAATGCACAATCAAATTTACATACCCTCAGCTGCAGAACAGTTCATATCTATGGATAACCGTCATAGACGGTATGATAACAGTGCACCCCGACTATGCTGCCTGGAGTACAACAGCATTCTAATGATGGGGATTGGTAATGCCTTTGCCAATGATGCAACATCACCGGCTAGGATTTCGTCTTCACACAGTGCAACAAACAATAACCGGCATCTAACACGGAATAGTCTATGTTCAGGGGAACAGTTTACATACAAAGCACATTGTGCAGAAAGTTTAAAGTTATGCCCAGTGATGAGTATAGGAATGCTAGGGTTGGAAAGTGGAGTGGAAAGTGCAGCTTGACACACCCGGAGCTACCTGGCGTTCTGTAGCTGTGTGGCAGCAGGGAAGAAGCTGTTCTTGTGGCACAAGGTTCTGACCTTAATGGAACCTCTTACCCAAGGGGAGTGGTGCGAACAGATGCATACAATGAATGTAGTATTTATTTGCATTCATGTCATGTATGTTTAAACATTCTATTTTCTCATTTCAATGTATGACAGTGACATCATAAACCAGGGTGTGTTTTGGTCTCTAGTCTCGACACAACTCATCTTCAAATTGAGTGAAATAAATCCCCCTCTTGCTGAGTGTCAAGCAGGGAGAAATTGGTTACCTTAAGCTATATTGATCTCATGTTTGTAATATGTTCCTACTTCCTAGTGTTCAGATCCCCGAAGGGCCACCACCATACCACCCATTTGCATTACTTTTGTTTTATATTTTAATTCTAAAACCGTTGGAGGTATTGCAGAAAAGGCTGACGGGTGATTTGAACGTGCGGCACTGCTTGACCTGGGGGACACGCACTCTACCAGCTCGGGCCCCCACGCGCCCCCACGTAAATTATTTTCTAAAGCATTCAGTTTATCAACACGTTGGTAATGTCCTTCCACAGACTAGACCACTGACTTACTTCAGTGTTGCCTGAAAATCTAGAATCTTTGGCCAGCAGTAGTACATCTAGTTGTGTGAGAAATTGGCCACCTGCTGGCCATATATACACATCCCATACGTGCATGCATTGAAGTGCTGAGTCTGAGCTTAATTGAGTGCACATCAATGCTCCTGTCTAGCCCGTTAACCACCACATCAAGTGTGAGATGCCACTTTGTTAATGTACAAGTCCCCTCTTAAAATCATCATCTGCAAATTAAACATGGTGATTTAGAATGTCTTTATTGACCTTTTGGAGAACCTAGACAGTGAATGCCTCCAGCAGCTCTGCACTGCTAGTGGGATGTGAGACGGGGAGCTGACTTCTGATGAGTGTGGATGAAGAGCCAGCTGGCGCTTGCAAAATGTGGAATAGATTGTTGCCCTAAAATAGAATAATTTCAAAAAAGAGCTGCACGATTTTGGAAAAAAAATTAAATCATCGATTTCCCCACCCAAATTAAGATTTTAGATTCGATTTAGATTTTTTTTTTATAAACGCTTCTTTCTACGTGGTTTCTAACCTGCAATGACCATACATTGCCGGCAGGGGTCGCGTTTTTTTCTACTCTCGATTTGATGAGCTTACATTTGTTAATTAGAATAATAATTGTCCATTTCGATCATGTAGTGAAATACTGTAGGCCTCTCCATATATATTGCAGTTTTCTGCTGTAAAGGAAACTAACAATGAAGTGTGGTCATATTTAGCACAGACACTTTAAAAACTTTAAAAAAAAAAAAGTAATTTTGTCTGGTGCTTGCACCTTTTTCATCAGAGGTCTGGGGTGGGCATTGCAGAGAAGCTGATGAGGGAAGGAGAACTCGCATCACTGCGGATGCTGCGGTAGACACGGCGCCAATCGGGGTGCTTTTGGTGCGGTGTCCATAACCATTCTGCCAATGACACCCCCCATTTCATCCATTTTTAATCAACAAATTTAGTTGACAACTAATCTGTTCATTAATTAATTGGCTGTGATTCTGTAGCTTAACCTGGTGCACAGTCTATGACAAGTGGAGAGAGCAAAACGTTATCAAGAAGTATGCAGTAATAATGATCATTCTGGTTAACCCCTTAGGTGCCATTCATTTCCATTCTGAGAAATGTGTATATTGACTTATACTATTGCTTCAAGAGGATCTTTACCTTGTAAAGGTAATATTGTTCAACTTTTTCCTTTCTTAAAATGACTGGTCTTGATGCCTCAGTAAGTCGATAAGGAAAAATGAGCAGATTTTAATCTGGAAACAATTAATTAAAGATGAAAAAGGCTTAGTTATCACGTCCCCTTTAATGATCCTGACACGCCGCTTGAACCTCAAAGTTGGTGCTGACCCAGTTCTGCCAAACTCATCACCTGGCGCCATGGAGATTCATACAATGGAGCGTGGCCCAATTCTTATCCTATCAAGAAAAATGTCCTGTGCCACTCACAGGGCTAAAACATCCCCCCCCAGTGGCATACCGTTACGTTACGTGCACTGTTGGTTGAAACCAGTGTTTTGCATCAGGACGCCGCTATGAAAATAAAGACTGGGTGATAAAGCTTTGAATAAATCATGATGTACATCATTATGTATTGATTAGTTTAACCTCCATGAAGGTAAGATGAGTGATGAGTTGTTGCTGGCCAAGAAAAGTAAAAGAAAGCATGGCTCTGTGAGCCGAATTATCTGTTATATTGCTTTTTTGCTGCTTTTATATTTGTATATTGGATTTGCAACTTTTTGCCTGACCAATATAACTTTCTAGACGAACGTCCACATTCAAAGTAGGTCAACTTTTAAAAAGTGCTGCTTCGTCAGCTGCAGTATCTCGTACTATTAAGACATTGCACTACAAAGCATGTATGTCTTGATGCTGTGGAGGGTCGTGCGTTCACCTCCCCTCACCAACATCTTTACCGCATGTCTCATAACCCTTCTCCACTACTTTGTAAAGCTGAAAGGGGGCCAAATGGGCCTAAATACATTTAAAAAGAAAGTCCTGCATGGGTGGTGCTAGCTCAGAGTTCTTCTCTTAAGTAGTTTAACAGCCCTCGAGTCTCACCTCCACAGCTGCTACTCGGGGCAACACACTCACACAAGCGACGTTGGCACTTGGCACCATGGGCCGTGGCAGTTCCACTAAATTGAAACTAGGGGTGCGATTTTTATAATGTCTAATCTGCAACAAATTTAATGATGGACAATCTCCAAATAATTAAATCATTGTTATTCTCAGCAGTTTTGTGCCGATACTATCCCCTATTGATCCAGACAAATATTATTTCTGCCAACACGGAATCTGTCCCCCTTCACCAAAAACGTGTTAGGAAAAACTCCAGGTACAGATTTGTGGTTCCTTTGTGACCTCACAAGACAAAATGAATTGAAGGGTGAATTCTCTAATCATGTCAGTGGCTACTTTGCAACCTTTCTCTCACAGTATTGAGGTTGGAACCGTGAGTCTTCCCCATGCCAGAGGTGCAAAATTATCTACACAGTGTGAGGAAGCTTTAAAAGAAAAAGCTTTGTGATGTTTAAAATTCAACAAAAAGAAAAACATTTTGTTGCGGCATCTTTAGAGTCAAAATGCTAATCAAAATAAAACCACCTGTGGATTTAATAAAGGCACAGAAAAATATGTCTTGCCTTTTTGAAAAGTTTCATGTGATCATCGTCAAGCAAATGTGACACTTGGCATTCTTATGAAAGCCACAAATGTAGAAGCACACTATCCGGACTTCGCATTGGCTGATCTTTTAAAATCAAAGACTTGGAATCCGACTCGAAAGCAAAAGGGGATTGGGATATCTCTACTGGAGAGCATACGCGACATCTGGAGACCAAGTTGTATGTGGGACTGTCGACTATCCAACTTGGGGACATACAGCTTGTATTATTTGAAAAAGACGTTACTAAAACGTTAATATATAGAATGTAACACACGTCGGTCCATTTCTCTCCTCTTTCACCACCCTACTTGTGGTTCTTTTTTTTTTTTTTTTTCCGGCGTCAGTCAATGCCGTTTTTCCATCTTTATTGGCTAGGATTAGTCAGAAACTGGGTTGAAGAGATCGGGGATAGACATTGCAGACAAGTCGACGAGCGTAGTCGAACTCGCGACACTGCAGACGCTGCGGCGGACACAGCGCCACCAACATGAATGGGGTCGCGTTAGTTGTGGTGTCCATAACCACTCGGCCAACGCAGACCCCTGCTTGCGGTTCTTCTTATTCTACAATTGCTGCTACACTTTGCTAAAAGTCAGTACTTTATAATCAATTGTATATCCATCTTCATTCATTTACTAGTTTTCTATCCCCTTAAACAATGCGTGTAACCACTCTGTGTGGTCTTCATTTAATTTAGTTATTGATCTCGCTTGTCATAATCAGTGCAGTGCCCGTTTACCTTTCTGATTCTAAACAAATGCCTTTTTTGTGGTTGTGTGTTAGTCTATTATTTTTGTAGGAGCGTTTGCCTATGTGTGTATTGTTAGTGAAGTTGTGTTGCCTTGCATGAAAAATTTTACAAATAGTACAAATAGCACCTTCTTCTTATGCAGTAGTCTTAAGTTCCATCTTAACTGCTGTGTGGTTTAGTACATTTTGTGAAGATTCTTTGTCTGTACAGACATTTAGTCATTTCTATCCCTGATAGTTGCCTAGCTTGGTCCAAAGAGAAAATCAAAGGGGCGTTTTGTCTACTTGGTATGCTGCACAAACTAGCAGAGCATTCGAGAGCATTGCAAACTCTTGTAGACTCTACTTTGTGCCGATTTGTTCAGGAATTCCACATCATTCTCTGGCGGCACATTCCTTCAGTCCAGCACGGAGCTGTCGCCTGCTGAAGGAAATTCTTGGCAGACCCCAAATGTATCATGCAAACCTCATTGGATTATGCCCACATTGTCACCCTCCCAGTTCAGTGGCAGATTGAGCAGTTACCCACAAGACAACAAACGTTGTTTTTATACGAGTGGGGAATGTATGTGCCTGATTACCTTTGCCACGTTATACGTTCCTGTTAGGGGTGCGACGATTATTTGATTAATCGAAGACTGATCGATTATTAAATGAATCTACAACTAATCGATAACCGCCAAGGTGTTTAATCATTGTTATTGTCGGCAGTTTTTTGCTGACCACCCATCTGAAAGTCTGCGAGAATCCGTGGACTTTCAGGTGCGAGAAGACAATATTCTCAAGTATCGCAATAATTTCTTGGTCTATTTATCATTACGGCCCTAGTAAGGCTGAACAATGAAACCGCAAAAGTAGGTTAACCGCGGTGCGCCCCCCCTTGCGGTTAATAGACCGCGAGGGTTGCGGTTTTAATCGCAGTTTCTTGTCTTCCGTCTTTAAAAAAATCCCCATGCACGTTGTGCCTTTAAGTGCATCACCGCACTTCATGTATTTCTGTGTGTGTGTTGCTGTCTCGCTTGTGCGTTTGTTCGTTTTGTTAAACATGTTGACGACGGCAGCGTCCAACCCTCGCCCCTCGCAGCCGGTCTCTCTCTTTCTCCATCTCTCCGTCTCGTTATCTCTCTCTCCGTCTCTGTGTACGGCTTTGTTACCATTTAATAATAATTTAACATTTAAAAGAATGACAGATGGTTAGAGTTGCCGACACGTCTGGAAGTTTAACGACGGCAGTTCGCATGGAGGAAGCTGATATTGTTTACGGATACGCTGGCTTCGCTGCCCTTTCACATGCAATGCGGGCTGTCAGTTTTTGCGCTTCCAGCCTGATAGTGATGCACAACGGAGAGTAGCGCGACAGTCTGCGGTACACAGTGCTGACGCGCTCTGTTCTAAAGAATGAATACGAACCCTTTGTTAATTGTACAGCAAGGCAACGAACTGCAAAATATCCAGTTGGCTAATATTATTGTTGTTCAATTCTTTTTTTTATTATGCTGTATTAAAAACGTAAAATTTTGTGTCTGTGTGTGGGTAGGGGGCTTGTTAGTTCATATTGAGCATATGGTATGTATTTGAAATGTATTTTATTTTATTCAACTTACTTTACTTTTTCATATACTTTATTATAATTGAAAATGTGTTTTTTAATAACATAGGTCTGGACGAATTTGGGGAGGAGAATATTGCTGCTTTTTTCATTTATAATAGATTTTTAATATATTTATTTTACTTCCTCAAAAATGTTAGCCAACTCGATGCTACTGCACCTGCTACCTGCCTCTGAAAATATGTTTGCTATAATTAATTCTAATTTAAAAACATAAAAATAATAATAATAAAACCGCAATTAAAAACCGCAACTAATCGCAAAGGTGGAAAAACCACAACTATTTTTGGGCAAAACCGTGCAGCCCTAGGCCCTAGGTTCAAACACCAATGCCACTAATGGGTTAGCAAAATTGAGTCGACTTGTGCTCATTACGACTCATCACATTTGTATGTTTGTATAACATACTATAAAAAGTTATAAAACCGTTTTCCCACGACATGCCCTCACCTCGGCCCCCATGTTTTATTTCTTTTAGTAATAAAAGCTGTGCTGCGAGACGCACGTTGGTGCTGCTAGCAGCAGACACGATATAAATGAATTGCTAATCTTCAGTTATCTCATCATGCCCAATAAATGAACCTAGTAAATCAAATTGCACATAATGCCTTAACATGTGAGTTTAATTGAATAGAAATATGTAATGCAATTTAAAATTTGTGTTAACCATATGGCGTATATCATAGGGCAGATTATGTTGCCATTTAGTGGTTTCTTAACTTTTTGGTGCTTAAACGAAACGTTTAGTCCTCTTAGCAAGAGGTGCAAAAGGTGCGGATTCTTCAAAATCCCCATTTTCTTTCATTACGATTTTTACAAAAAAATTAAACCTCGATTTTGCTGTTCTTGTGATTCGGTATTATTTGACAATGTTTCGGACATCCAAACCCTCGTAGTTCAGTTACAACGATTAGTTTCTGTGGGACACATCACAAAAGCCCCTCAACGAAGCCGAGTTGCATTGGGGCGACTGTTAACGCTGGATGACTCGAGTTTGCGATCGGCGCCCAGCTCTTTCGACCCGATTCAAATTCCTCCGGAGCATCCCGCCCGCCCCGGAACCCTAACCATTAAAGCACTCCCACGGTCCCACCCACGGCACACCTAAACAAGCCCCCAGGGCTCAGCCTAAGTTCCCCCCCACCCAACACACCGTCTGCGCCGGTCCATGGACGGCCACATTTATTCGAATTCCCAAACATATTGACACACAGCCCTTCCACACATGATGCACGGAGAAACCGACGCTTTGAAGAAACCGAAATCGCGTTGTTTTTATTTTCGGTTTTCGGTCTAAAACCGAAAATCGTTCAGCCTTGGCAAGGTTACTTTTTTAAAATCGTATTTCTCTCTTTTACTCCACCAGTCTGTTGTGTGCCGTATGGTTCATGTTTTTTATGTTTCTTTTGCAACAGCGAACCTTGGGCTCCGATATGAATTTCTCCGGATTGGAGACTAATAAAAGAACCCTTAATTGACCCTTGAAATCATTCATCAACAGACAAAGGGGTCCAGGGGCATTCCTAGTAGAGATGTGCAGATGATGTATTTCG
>OMKY01118170.1:0-11414 GCA_900302395.1 Bregmaceros cantori | reverse complement strand
CTGGACAGCGCTCTACGCAGTAAAGGTTGGCTAAAAATATTGCACAGGTGCAGCATTTGAGACAAAGCATCTCCATTTGAGGCCATATTAATTTAAGCCCATCTTAAGCGCCTACTCTGGCCACAAAGGATGTGATTGTGTGTATGTTTATGATTAGGTGTGGTGTGTGTTTGCATGTGTGTATACGTGTGTGTGTATGTTTATGATTAGGTGCGGTGTGTGTTTGCATGTGTGTATACGGCGTGTGTGTATGTTTATGATTAGGTGCGGTGTGTGTTTGCATGTGTGTGTGTGTGTA
The DNA here is from genome assembly GCA_900302395.1 of Bregmaceros cantori. Classification (NCBI taxonomy): domain Eukaryota; kingdom Metazoa; phylum Chordata; class Actinopteri; order Gadiformes; family Bregmacerotidae; genus Bregmaceros; species Bregmaceros cantori. The sequence continues at coordinate 11,116 of OMKY01118170.1, read as the reverse complement.
TTGCTGGAATGATTTTATCAACATAAATCTTGTGTGTGCGTGCGCAGGCCAACCCTCCGTCATGTGACCGCAGTGAAGACCTGGCATCTCTACTGTACCTGAACGAGTCGAGCATCATGCACACCTTGCGGCAACGCTACGGAGGCAACCTGATCCACACCTACGCCGGCCTCAATACAGTAGTCATCAACCCGCTCAGCACGCCCTCCATGTACTCTGAAAAGGTGAGCTCGGTGTAGTTCAAGCTCTGCCACAGATTATTACCTGCGCCGCGGAGAATCAATACAATTTTGGTTCATTCCTGTAGCCAATAAATAACATAATCATACTTAATCACCAACTTACCAACGATCGCTGGGGGCTTTACCACAGTCACGTGACCAGACTTCTGGATCATAGGGCCTGCTGGGAAATGTAGTTGGCATGTTCGCCAGTGGGAATACAATCTATGGGTTAATTGCAATCGCGCTACTTGAGCACTTGCATTGATAATGGGTTGCCACACATACTGCTAGCAGTGAAAGTACTATTTTTTTTGTACCACTACGGCGCAGGTTTGCAATCTCTGCGCGCTTCTAGTTTTATATTTCTTTTTAGTCTTTTCTAAGGCTGTTTGTCAACATTCTAGAAAGATTGCAGTACCATGCAAGGCTGAACATTTAACCAGCATGACTAAAAAATGTTTAGAATCAGAATAATCTTTCAAGTCACAGACGAGGACTTTTTTGCAATACCAGTACAAAGAACATAGTGTAAAGAGCAAGAATCGAAAAACGCCAAACTCATGCATCAATATGTCAATAGTTCTCAACATGGCATCAACTTATATTAAAGTGGTGATAATGTGCTTTTATTATGGGGTTCCACTCCATAACACTCTTATTTTGGGATATTATGGACCTGCTATGGAACAGATTGAAGAGATTCTTCCTCGTTGGTGCAATGTGCACACATGCTGCAAATGTGCTGCAGTAAAAAATGTTGATTGTTTGGTAAGAGATTTAATCAGTTGAATATTATGTTATAATTTTATATTTTTAGCATTCATTCATGAATTTGTGAATTATGCCCACAAGTGAGTTCTCTGCACTTCATTCTAAAAAGTGACGCCGTTTGAAATGGACAAGATAATATTTGACTGATGACATTATTTATTTTTTCTTTACAAATCATAATTAAAATCTGAAATCGAGATATCTTATGTACATAATCTGTACTTAATTTTCACAAAGAATGCATAATCTCTGCACAGGTGATGCATATGTTCAAAGGCTGCCGGCGCGAAGACACCGCACCACACATCTACTCCGTGGCCCAGACCGCATACCGTAACCTGTTGACCACGCGGCAGGACCAGTCCATCGTTCTTCTCGGGAAGTCCGGGAGCGGCAAAACCACCAACTGTCAGCACCTGGTCCAGTATCTGGTGTCAATAGCTGGGAGCACTGGCAAGATCCTCACTGGTAGGTGGATGCCTTAGAGTCCACTTTTTTTATTGTTATTTGGCCGCAAACACCATTTTTCATTATTTTTACTGAAAGCGATCGCGATAGGATTAGCTCAGAAACTGGGATGAAGAGTTGTGGGGTGGGGGGGAGATATTGCAGAAAAGCAGGAGAGGGTACGAGGACCTTCTGCACTACTCCGACCTATGGTCTGGCTCTATCTACAAATCCAAACATTCGCTCAGAAGTTGTCATGTTGGCCGAGTGGTTATGGACACCACACCCAACGCGACCCCATTGATGTTAATGGCGCTGCGTCTACCGCAGCGTCCGCAGCGTCGCAAGTTCGACTATGCTCGTCAACTTGTCTGTAATGTCTATCCCCGATCTCTTCAACCCAGTTTCTGACTAATCCTATCCAATAAAGATGGAAAAACGGCGCTGACGCCGGAAAAATAACTTTAAAAAAAAAGAAGTTGTCATGTTAACACAAAGGATCTTGTGCGGCGCCGCATGCAAAACCATTACATTCCCTACGCTCCACGTTTTAGGGATATAACTCCACAGACTGACATCACTCAAACCAATAATGTCAATAATCAAAAGCAGTTCTCGAATACTGTAGTCATAGAAAGCACTCCCCAATCACATAACTGCCTTGACGGATTGTTGGAAGGTCAAAGACGCAGAAGCAGACAAGGCAAATAATGGCACAACATCTTCAAATGGTCAGGACTTGACTTACCGACCCTAAACTGCGCTGCAATATCAATAGGCTCAAGCTCTCCTTTGTGCCAAATTCCATTGTCCTGTTAAACAATGAGAAAAATGTGCACCACTGATTAGAGGAAATGGTTCTTATAAATATTATTTATAATGATGATAAATATTTTATCATTGTGAGCGGGTGGGATTCATTACCTTTGCCACCATGATCACTCACTGTTTTATTAGTGGTTTATACTTTGTTTTATTGTTGTCAAACAATCTTCTTTTATTCTTCTATTGGTTGGGCTTACTGTCTTTTGAATGCATGTGTTTTTTGTTGAAAATTTTGATAATGTAATACAATGCACATTGTCCAAGACAAATTTCCTAGGGAACAATAAAGTTAATCTAATCTAATCTAATCTAATCTAACAAATATCAAGATAGCAGTGCTGGAAGGTAACAAAGCTAAAAAAAAGTTGTACCAAGTTCCTTTACTAATAATTCTACACACTTTACAATATCATTGTATTGCATTCAGCATTCATCATTCTTTAACAATAGGAATGAATAATGTTCACTGTGTTAAGTATGCCATAAATCACTCACAGTGACTCATTTTCCTGCCCATCTGTTGCCATAATTTTGTCTTTTTTAGTCAGGTTACGATTACACGAAGCTAAAGCATTGCTGTTGGAAGCCTCTTCGGGTTTCACATTGATTCTCTTGGGGGTGTTTCCTGGCCAAGTGATGAATAATATTACCAAAGGTCTCTGGATCTGTCTGACTGTCGGACTCTTAGCCAAAGATTGCCCCAAACGGATTGTGATCTTTTTCCTAGGCATTCTCACATAATTAATATTGAGAGTTATTATTTACTGCAGTCATAGTTCATTAATTGAGTGGAATTATGAAGGATTGCATTAAGAAGGAAATTATAATGGTTGTTTTCAACTACTGACAAGTTGCATTTGAAATATGTTTAGGTGATTTATTTGACTACTTCACTCTGGTCATATAGTGGTATGTGCTCGATGCAGTTTATGTTCATTAGGTCATTGTTGTTGGCAGTTTTGTGTTCACACTACCCTCTACTGGTCCACACAAATTTCATATGAATTAATAATTTCTCAAAATACAAAATATTAAATGGATGAAAAAAAAAACAAGTATATGAAGAAAACCGTCGCTGCATAAATTGTTTCTATCAGAGTAAGTGAATTAATTGTTGTACGTAGTTGGTTACGAAGAACAAAATGTTGACAAGATTCATAGCTAGCAAATATCTGGCATTTCAATAATCGGGAACTAATTGACTATTAAAATAATCGTTAGTTGTAGCCCTAATGTTGATCATAAAGCGGCATATTAATATCACACCGGTTGCCGGCAATCACAAAGATTCAATTTCTTGGAGAATCGATGATCAGTGTCTTACTAATTTTAGAATTGATTAGTCGACCATAGGTTGCTAAGGGCTTTTTCTTCTTTTTCATGTCCAGCGGAGAAATGGCAAGCGGTCTACACTATCCTGGAGGCGTTTGGCAACAGTTCCACTGCCATGAACACAAACGGCAGCAGTTTCTCACACATCATCTCCTTGGACTTTGACCAGGCTGGACAGGTGGCCTCGGCATCCATACAGGTGATTAAGACCCCATTTTTACTCTTTCAGTACTGCGGATACGGACAGTTTCCTCTGGAGGTGCTATCATCCGTTTTACTTTGTTTTTCTCAGCGTTATCGCCATTTTCCATTTTATTGACAGGGTTAGTAGTGAGAGTGGGATGAGAGTGATCAAGGGAAGACATCGCAGAAAGGTCGACGAGGGGAGGGGTGAACGCTGCCTGTACCCGTGAACTAAGTCACAGGCACTATACGTGTGCTGGATGCGGGTGTCTTACCAGCTGCACCACTTCAGCCTTTTTTTTAGTGAGACAGGCTAGCTTTCTGGAGCTCTGGATGTATATGGAACAATACAATGGATATCGTGGGGGCAGTATCGAGGCAGACATTTTCTGCTATTCATGAAAGCCAGCGAAGGAGTATATGGAACTGTAAACAAAACAGCAAAGGTAGAAGAGGAGATCTTCAAATATTGGAAATTCTGCCCCTCGTATAATTCCTGGATTTCCAAAACCACCAAAAAATATTCTGGATTGGATTCATCATCATGATCACTCCCGTAGTGTAGATGACCTTTGGGGCGCCACTGAAGTCTTTTCAACCAGCTCTCTCCATCTCTCTCTGTCCTCGGAAAGAAGAGAGGAAGACAGAGAAAGTGATGGGAAGATGACATCAAAGAGTGGACAAGCTGCAGGCTGATTGGATTGCTGGGATAAAATACTGCCATTCCAATCCATCAGAATCAGCTTTATTCACCACGTTGCATGTGCAGTAATTAGGACACAGTAGACACTCCGGTGAACATGTAAAAAATGGCAGGGCTGGCTCGGAGCAGCGGCCCCCACTGTGCCACCGGGCCAGCCCTGTGTTGCTGTGGCTTAGATCACAGCAGATAATAAATAAGATAAGATAATAAAGTGACACAGCTGTAGCCTGGCGAGCCGGAACCAACACATCGTCCACGCATCGCACATCGCTAGGCGCTTGCATTGGGTCTGGTAAAACCAGGGTCTGACAACGTAAAAAAATAAATTGTGTCAATGAAATCATGTTATCCAGTCAGAGCGCAGTAGGTGGGACAAGCGGCATGGAGGCGTGGCAACCAAACTCCGCCCACGTCTTGCATAGCCCGTACAAACTCTCCCCACTTCGGCACTGATTGGTCGATTGATTACGTACCGACGGCAAGCCTGATTTTTCCAGACTCAAAGCAAGCGTCTGGCGATGTGCAACGCGTGGACGATGCGTTGGTTCTGGCTCGCCAGGCTAACAGGGCCGCAGTTAATAACATTCTTAGTAGGTAGTCAGGCATTCGATGTTGTGTGGTGTATGATGGACTACAACCCTACAAGGCTACAGCAATTCACTAAACGATAACGTCTTAGAAGTAGAGAAAGTTACAACGTTCCACTTTATTATGACAGTGTCACAGTATTTGCTTTTACTTTTTTAGTTTGTTTGCTTAATCAGCCTAAAAATTAAAGTCCTCCACGGAACGCAGCCTTGTCTGCATTTTTTTTTTTTTTTACGTTGTTTTGGTAGCCACTTAATTAACAGTGAACCACTGAAGCAGAAACCAGTCTTGTAGTTCAGCAGAGACGCATCTGGATGTGCCTTTAAGTTTGTTATCTTCATAACAAATCAATGACCCGTTTTTATTTTTTTGATTAATACTTAGAAAGTAAGCAATGGGAAAATTAAAATTAATAGCTCTGGCGGCTGGGGAGTGTTTTGGCAGGGTACAAAACACAGTAAAGTTTCATCCTTTACATTAGTAATACAATGTGAATTACATGATATTGTCGACAACATTGACACTTATTATGGTGATATTGATGTCTGACTGGCAAGGATTTCCTATTAAAGCCATTTTTTTTCGCCGCAAGCGCCATTTGTCTCGTTTTCTTGACATTGTATATGACCGTGAAGGAAAACAATCTCATGGCGCTGCAGTGTTTAGACACAGCGACAAGACTGAATGGGGGTATGGAGTAGCATCTTTAACCACTATGCCACAGGGCAATTCCCAGACTGCCAAGGATTTCCGTGCTGTTCATATTTGCATTCTTTGCGTTTGTGTTCATGCATTTGTGATCTTCTTGTGTCATCAACAAAATTACACAATCCTGTTCATGAATACGTTTTAACTTTGCCTTTATTTGGTTTCAACCGTACAACTCTCCGGATAATGGCTCAACACTGACACCTACCACCCATGTTCCCTGCAGACGATGCTCCTGGAGAAATTGCGGGTGGTGAAGCGACCAGCATCGGAGTCCACCTTCAACGTGTTCTACTACATGCTGGCCGGGGCCGACGCGAACCTCAGGTGAGGCAGTGGGAACTCTAGTCTTCCTCACAAGGGAAGGATGGGGATGAGGTAGGTGGGATATCTGTGTTGTCTAATATCCTCATTAATGGCTATGGACTAGTGGTGTCAAATTTGGTTGATAAATTATTCAATTATCACTCACTCATCGACTAATCATTTTGCCTTTTTTAGCACTGCTAGGTAGTATGCTGTGGCACCACCATACACTAAATGTGTATGGTGGTGATACTGTTCTCCTGTTATCGGTTTTCATTCCATAATGTATTCAGATATTGTGGACTAGAAGGAAGATCTTCTTTGTTGGTGCAGTGTGCACACATGCAGTAAACATCGTACACATTGTTAATTGTTGGGTAATGAATACGTCTATTAAATGTTGATTTAACAAATTTTATCCTTGACATCCTTAGTAATGACATTGATTTGTTTGTTCCTACTACCAACATTAATTCAGATGTCAATATTTTGCCGATTGTGTGTAAATGTTTGTAACAAACATTTGGAGCGATTCATCGATGCGAGGGATTTCTAGTCGAGCATTTTTTTTGCGATTGAGTAATTGTTTCAGCTCTAGACATGAACACATAATCATTTCTCGTACCCCTGTACATGGCGCTGCGATGACGTGCCTGCTGTGACTCCTGTTCACCTGCTGTTCCTCCTTGTCGTCTCTCTTTGGCAGAACGGAGCTGCATTTCAACCACTTTGCAGAGAACAGTGCGTTCGGCATCATGCCGCTGTCCAAGGTAATTATACGCGGGGCGCAGTGATTGATGGTGTGGGCCTCCTTCGCCGGGGAAGACATTGTTGTGGCAGCGCGGCGGTACCGCACCGCGCGCCTGCCGCGTGTCATTTGCATAATTGCGATGCTTCCTCTTGGCATGTCATGTCACAAGCTGTGCGCTCGAGTTTCTTGCATGGGCAACAGACTCTCTTTTTTTTGGTCTGTGTCTGCACAATTTGCTTGAAATGTTTTCAAACGCCCCTCCCTTCTCCCTCCCCTCTACTTCACTCCCATGTGGCCTGTGTGTCTGCCCCTGAATGGGCTTCAATTTGTGTTGGTGTGGATTCACTTCAGTTTTCCATATTTCCTTTTCAATAAACATTGGACGCCTCACTATATTAGCTATAAACCTGAATGATATCAGTTCAATATTTTTTTTTCTCTCGTCGCAAGCTCCATTTCTTCATATTATTACTCGTGCCGGGACGGAGCCGCGAAATGTTTTTGGTAGTGTTGGTTTGTCAATAAGTAACATTATCATACATCCAATCACCAACTTACCGATAGCCGATATATCCATTAGAATGAAGGAGCCCATGAGTTACTAGAAAAGGGGTCCTTTGGGTGAAAAATGTTAAGAGCCCCCGATTTAAGCCACAGCAACAACACTTTATGGGGTTGGCTTGGAGCAGCGGTCTCACCTGCTGCTGTGCCATCGGGCCAGCCCCAATATGCAAGTTAAATTCCTTAGATATTAAGGTGTGTGTGTGTGTGTGTGTGTGTGTGTGTGTCCAGCCTGAAGAGAAGCAGCGTGCAGGCCAGCAGTTCACCAAGCTGCAGGCAGCCATGAAGGTGCTGGGTGTGTCTGTGGAGGAGCAGAAGGCTCTCTGGTTCATCCTGGGTGCCATATACCACCTGGGAGCTGCTGGTGCCACCAAAGGTACCGGCTCCCTTTCCTGGTTTCAACTACTGTTGAAATGAACGTATAACAGCGGTTCTATACCTTCTGGCTTAAGAAGTCTTGTTTTTTTTTGCTGCACCGTCATCAAAAGCGAAGCTTACAGCTACTGCATTGTTTTGTTTATAATGAGCACATAATCTCCATTGTTAATGACCAGCGATGCCACTTTTTAGCTTTACATTAATGGTCTTTATCTCTGACTTTTACAATGCGCAATGCGTTTGCCACCATGAAATGGCAAAATTTGATATACTTATTGTTTATGTAATATACTATAATATATATAATATATAATATACTATATATATATATATGCTGCAGTGCATTTTCTACACCAACAGAAATTTTAACTTGATTATATTGGTGTTAATGAAAATATAACTAAATATAATAAATACATAAATAAAACATTAAAATGATGGAATGTAAATCCCTTACTTTTAAAATGTAATAATGACGTTGTTGAAAAAAATTTAAACATTTAATTGGTAATTGGTAAGGAGTTACTTATGTAGAAGTAACCTTCCCAACCCTAGCTCCAACACGGCTCTGGTAGTGCCGGTCAGAGTAAACTCTAAACCACCGACAGGGGTCACACTTGGTATGTTGTAACTGCAGGCTGGGGACTTTCCACTGCACGCTGCCTTGGTATCTTGATGAAGGCATTCTCTCCCCCCTTCCCGCTGACATGCATGTGAGCATGATTGGGGTTGGGTTACATGCAATCAGATTACTGTAATACAATTACATGTAATAGGATTACTCTAATCACATTGCAAAAATGTAATGTGTGTGTGTATATGGGTAAAATGTAATCCCTTAAAACTGAATTTTAAAATATGTAGAACAGCATTCCTCAGAAATAGGGGATTTCATGTGATTTTATAATCATCAAGTAAATTATTTTAACTTGTAAATGTGCATGCAGCCAAATGAGTGCTGACATTTTAACATTGATATCAATATATATATTTTTCATTGCATTGATATTTGTACAATTGCTTATATGTCCGTTTTTTCACATACCTCTATAATGTGATCCATATTCACAGGCAACCCAATTAAAATTCCATTAGTCGGCTAGGGCTAAATTGTAGGATTTTGATATTGTTATTGCTCTTATTTACAACCTACACATTTTTTCTGTAAACTGGTCTCCCACGAAAGAGTAAGCCAGAGTTATATGAAGTACATGGACGAGTACAGCCAAAAATACAAGTCCTGCCAGGTATTTTGCTTCCCACTTGATTCTATAAGCAGGTGTTGTTACTTAACACTAGTAATTAGCACAGGATCAATCAAGTGATAATTATTTACAGCTGGCCTTGTAAATGGTTGAAGCAAATTTGTGTTATGTATTTTTTTTTACCCTAGAAAGCAGACAAAACATTTTTTCATACAATGCTGCTAGCTGCGCATCAGTTTGTCTCGGTCGTTATGACATGTTTTATTTTCACAGCGTTTTGACAGGAACAGCTCGGTCCTCTTGCATGTGCAAACAGCATGTACTTGGCTTCCCAACATGGAGCGAGCCTTGCTGTGGTGGGGGTTGCTGATGTGGTTTGGGATGTCACGATTATACATTTTGGCGGCGCGATCATTTCCACCAAAATTAGCCTGGCAAGCCAAACCAAATCGTCTACGCATTGCTCAAACGTGGGTTTGGGTCTGGAGTGGATGGGATCGAAAAGGGGTGTGGCCTGTGGTGGTGGGGAGAAGCATTATTTAAAATAAATAAATAAATATATATAAAAGTTATCCAATCACAGCACAGTAGGTTTTTATGTTTTTACAGACTGCAAGCCTAAATCCATAACCACGCCCCCGATGCGACCGCGCTGTCTGCTACAAAGTTACGCATCAGCCACTATAGCGTAGTTTGGTAATACTCGTCCTTCACGTCAACATCCTGGGATCGATTCCTATTGCCGCTTCCTTCTTTGCGTCTTTATTTTAACGCCGCAATTACGCTTTTTAATTACTGTTACGGTTGGGATTAGGGGTTAGGTTTAGGGGTTAGGGTAGGGGTTAGGTTTAGGGGTTAGGGGTTAGGGTTAGCTTTAGGGTAGGGCTTAGGGCTAGGGTTAGGGTTAGGGAAGGGGATTACATGTTACAATGCAATTTCGGGGACGGAAAACTGCCGCGGTCGCCACGACTGCGTCATATGCGGAAGTGCGAGTTGCCCTGGGCGCGGTTAAGGATTTAGGCTTGCAGCCCCTAAACACGCGAGTAGGAAGCATCTTATCTCGCAGAGACCCCGCCTCTGATTGGACGTCAGAAACGGAGCCAAGGATCCGTTTTTTTTTTTTTTTTTTTTTTATTCGATGGACTCCAGACCCAAACAGTGATGTGTGGACGATTAGTTTCGTTTGGCTTGCTAGCTAATATTGGCATGAATTGTGTTTTGACGCTATCTAGTTTGTTTTGTGCAGATAATACATTTTTAGAATTAATTCATACTGTAATACAATAATTATTAACATTATCATTATTAGGCATGTTTTTTTACATCATACTGCAAATTTTATTTCCACCTATTATACTGCAACCCTGGAGCTGAACAGTCAATGCTCAGTGGTTCTGAGTATCTCAATTGAATAAAGATCCCACAATGAAATAAGGATGACATCTTTTTTTACATTTTTTTGGGGGGGCAAGCAGAACTGCAGCAGATGCCTGTAGGGGGACGGAAACCCACGACGCTGCATGCTCCATAACCTGAAACTATTTTTTTTCTTAAGTTAAAGTTTGCCGCAAGCGCCATTTTCTCATTTTATTGACAGTTTCGGTGTGAAAGTGGGATGAGAGAGCTGGGACAAGCGGACGTTGAATATGAGTGTCAGGGAAAGCGATCTCACGGTGCTGCGTCACTGCGTGTGCTGCGCACAGCAGACTATTTATGGGGCTGACGGTCTCACAATTTTCCGATGGTATAATCGTGATCCCATAATCGTGACATCCTTACTTGTGGTGTGCTTAGTGGGGTGTTTGTTTTTTTTTTCTTTCTTTTGTGCCCAGTATGCAAATGGCTGTACTGATAAAGTAACCTAACTGTCTAATGCTCTCTCCCCCTCTCTCTGCTTGCATGTTTGCATGCTACATCCTATCAAACGCAGCAGCAGATGAAGGTAACGCAAGAAGAAAACACAGCATTCCGCTACCACTGTGTGTGTGTGTGTGTGTGTGTGTGTGTGTGTGTGTCAGTCTCTGTGTTTCTCTCTTAATGACTTTATCGCTCCTTGCAGGCCTTAACGTCATTAGCATTTTTATTGTTTTTCATCCTGGTTTCTTTTTCACTCTTCCCACTTTGTGAGTGTCTA
>OMKY01118169.1:4493-14507 GCA_900302395.1 Bregmaceros cantori | reverse complement strand
GTGTGTGTATGTATATATATATATATATATATGTATATGTGTGTATATATATATATGTATGTGTGTGTATATATATGTAAATATATTCTTTATGCATAACTAATATTTCTAACAGGTACTGCCATGTTATCCATTTCCATTGGGGCCAGGGCTTGAAAACAAAATAATTTAAAAAATGTTCCATTCCGAATGGTTCAGACATGCCTATGTTTAACGTTTTCGTTCTCTGAGCGGTTCCGCCACCAAAATATTGGTCCTGAACCGGTTCGGAACGCAAAAATTCTGTTCGTTCTTAAAGTTCCTTATATTGTGCAATGTTAAATTTAGATATAGTTTATACAGAATATATTTGGTGGACTTCAGTGCAAATGTATTGATGTGAAAATGTCATTACAGTCACGTCCTCGTCTGTCCATAAGATGGAGCCCCAGGTGCTTGGGGCTTGATGACTGACGGTGAAAGTGGATGGAAATAGTCTCCCAGACATACGATATGATAAAATATATAGAGAACAGAAGAAACAACGTTTTTAACCGGTTTTGTGGATTTCATAATGTTCCGTTTTCTTCAACTAACAGTTGAAGAAATCTTTTTTCGTTTCCGTTTCTGCTCCTCATAAAATTCTGCAAAATTCTGTTAGTTTTCGGTTTTCGTTCCCTGAACCGATTTGGAGCCCTGATTAGTCTGCAACTAACGATTATTTTAATAGTCGATTAGTTGCCGATTATTGAAACAATCGACGAATCGGTTAAATATTTTTCCTTTAAAAAATCCCCCAAATTCTTACAGTGAGCAACAATTACGAGAACGTAATCTTGTTGGTTTGAAATAGTCCAATTTGGTTCTTCTTCACCAACATGTATACAAAAATGAAGTCATTTCCTCTGACACAAACTCATTACATTACTCATTTTCACTGTTAAGATTGTCATGGATTTCTTCATATTCATGTTTTTTTTTTAAATAAATTATGGCCATTTCATGTTTCATATTTTCGTAAACTATTCATCTGAAATTGTGTTGCTAAATGGGGAAATATTGGCACAAAACTGCCAACAACAGCAATGGTTCATTTCTTTGACGGATCAGATTAGTTGTCGATTCATTTTATAATCGACAGTCACCGATTAATCGACTAATAGTTGCAGCCCTAATTTCCATATACAATAAATTGTTATATCCCTCAAAGTGAAAATTATGCAAGAGCCCCTGTAGGGAACGGTGTCATGTTATCCAAACCTGATGCAGTGATCTGTTGCTGACCATCGACAGGCGGTGTACATGATGCCTACAGAGGGAGACGACTCGTCAAAGAGCGTACCCTTGGCGCTGCAACGAGTCTTCTATGAGCTGCAGCACAGTGACAAGCCAGTGGGCACGAAGAAACTCACCAAATCGTTTGGGTAGGTTGCTTAGCCACTAGTCAGTCAGGGGGCAATGATGGAACTACTTGGGTGTTGCCGTACCATTTTACTTTGTTGAGAGCCTGCTAGCTCACATTCAGGGCTGGGATGATTTACAATATGATCGTAAAGCGCGATCACTCTCACTAATCATGTAATCGCGATTTTATATCGTATGATCGTCAAAACTGTCACCCTTAAAAAGAAAACGCGCCGATTCCGTGCAGCCGACCGAGTGTCAGTCAGTCAGCCACGCGACGCATCGCCAGGTTTTACTGGCAGTCGAGTGAGCCGCTCACTGCGAAAACGAGGCTATGATGATATATTCCAACACGATGCACGAAGATACAGAATATTTTAAAACTTGTTCCAACGGCTTACAAGTTGAGAGACGGCTTCTCAGCGATCCGGCTGTTTATAGCAGCGGCCAGGACGCGATGTGTCATTCCGGACGAATCGTGTTGGGTGACCGAACAATGACATATATTGCCAGATCACATTAATAATGTGCTGATTCCTTAACAGCATGAAGTACAGTATTGATTACGTTAATTAAAACCCACTGACAGGGTAAGGACGGGTGGAGTTTGAGATGACTTGAAACGTTGAAATACGTTGTAAGACTGATCCAACGGGGGGGGTCATATTGTATATCGTGCTTTTTTGGGCGTGACTTATCGTCGTATATTGCGATGTCAATATCGTCCCAGCCCTACTCACATTTGTATATTTTTGCTCTACTGCCTTACTGCAAATAGACCTTACTGCAAATAGACTTTTTAGGACATTCAGCCCCTGATTAAGAGCATGACCACACTTGTATTCTGACATTATGGTTACTGCAGTAGCTTCAAAAACAGCCAAGATTTCAAGATGTATTTTTCATTTCTGCTAACTAGTTGCATTGGATTGCATATCAATTTCATTTTTCAAATGTAGTCGGAGTAATGATCAATCATTCCTGTGCCCACCGCACTTTGAATCAAAATTTTCGCGTGTTAAGTGTCTTCTACATAGTGTTGCTTTAATGTTTGACCAGGAGGCACTACTAAATGGTGTGCACTAAAAGGTGGCGCAGTGGTTAGCATTGCTGTCTCACAGCTAGAAGGTCCGGGGTTCGAATCCCAACCCTTTCTGTTTGGAGTTTACATGTTCTCCCCGTGTTTGCGTGGGTTTCCTCCGGGCACTCCGGTTTCCTCCACCACAAACAAACATGTTCTAGTTGACCTGCTCCAGTCAGTGCCCCTGGCTCAGAATTGGAGTGGGCCCCCGGACGCTGCACCGCGGCTGCCCACCGCTCCTCAGGGATGGGTTAAATGCGGAGGACGAATTTCACTGTACACATGTGTTAAAAAATAGTTATCTTAAACTGACCTTTAATAGGTTTGTTTGCTAAATGTTTTTGCTATTGATACAAAGTATATGTCATTTTGTGGACCACTTTTTCCAAAGGTATAAATTATAAATTGTCCCGTTTTGGTTGAAGGTGGGCATATTGGACGGGATAAAATCAGAAATCCCAACTGAGGGGTCCGTGGCCATTCTATAAAGGAAAGGAACCCGCAATGTTTAGGGATGCACCGATACCATGAACCGATACCGCTACTGTGAAATGAGGCGGTGCTGCCTATTCTACTCTGACCTACATTCATGTCAAAATAATATATCAAATATACATAGGCTTAAATTTTTTTTTATTTTTTTTTTTATTTTGTATCTGTATTCTGTATCGGCAGTACTCGGTATCGGCGAGTATTGAAATTATTATACTCGCACTCGTATCGTTTTTTTAAAAAGAAAACTCTGTGCATCCCTAACAATGTTTCAAGCCTTTGCGGTATGTGTTTGCAGTCCTCTGTCTTAACAGACTAAGCAACTGGTCAGCACTTTTTTTAAATGGTTGACAAAACCTCACTCCTCAAGATGGTCCTTGTGCTGAGACTCACATTTGCATTCTGATGTGCCTCGTCATTGTTGGTCTATTAGTCAACCAATCTAAACATTGCTCCGCACTCATTGGGTCCTTGTGTGTTTTTTTTTCACTACCATATTTTTCGCACTGTAAGGCGCACCTAAAAGGCATTAATTTTTATAAAATAACGAGGGGCGCCTCATATTTCTTCACAATAGTATTACTGTTTGTAAACATTTCGAAAGAAAAATGGTGCCGACCAAGAGACACTCTTACGACGCTGAATTTAAAATAAAGGCTATCCAGTACGCAGTTGAACACGGTAATCGGGCAGCAGCGAGTGATTTTTGTGGTTCTGTCCTGTTTATCTTAGTGTGCCTTATAGTCCGGTGCACTTTTGTGTTTTGTTTTTTTTCTTCTTCCAAAGTCTGCTCATCGTGGGTGCACCTTGTAGTGCGGAAAATACGGTACTAATTTTGAGATCACAAAGATGTTATTTTAGATTGCCTGCATCGTGTAGATAATTTAGCATCTTTTGCTACGAGACTCGTTGAGTCCTATTAGCATCTAAGGGTTAGGGATGCCTAAACAAGGCACCTCATCTTACCTTTTTAAACTAATCTCTTCAGGTGGGAGACCCTGGACAGCTTCATGCAACATGACGTGCAGGAACTCTGTAGAGTGGTGAGTGAAGTCTATCCTTTCTCTTTTGAAAACTAATATTATATCATATGTTTAATTTTCATGTTATTTGTTATTTTTATTTTCATCATTAGGCTTTTAAGATAACACTTTTTCCTGGACAATAAATTGGTCAAGCAATTGTTGATAAAAATGGAACACAAAGGGGAATACCCTCTTTCAATATCAATACATTTTATTGAAATGACAAGGAATTTATTTCGGGTGCTTGTCCAACATTAACTCGACTGTCCCAGTATAAACCTGCGCTAAATTTGCATTTCAGGCAAATTTAGCGCAGGTTTATACTGGGGCAGTATGGGCGTCGTGTTAATGTTTGGATGTTTGAATGTCCTATGCTCCCAGGGCAACGACCAACTTTTTTTCCAGCAAGTACTGCTCTGAAATTTGCTATTGCACCATTGTTTAAGCATTTCACCCATCAGTCAGTTGGAACAAAATATGAAAGCAAAAAACTATTGTGGCCAAAAAGTTATTGTGCTTTAAAAAGTTATTGTACGATTTAATTGTCTTATTGAATATTTTGACAGTCCTATGTTTTAATCACATGGCACTAGGTTTTTCCCCTTAAGCGTTTGTTGACTCTTTTAATGAACTTGATGATTGTCAACTAGAGCGGCAATCGATTTAATCGATGATAATCGATTATCGTAATAATCGCCAACTAATTTGATAATCGATTAATCAGCAGCGATTAATCGCTTCATGCGTTGGCCTATACTGTGCTTAAACATGTTGAATATATGTTGTTCTCAATGCAATTTTTCCAGTGCCGAGGCCCCCAATACAATAAAGACAACATAAGCTTGTGTGAAAGTCCATATGTTATAATTTAGCCTGTAAGAATAGGCTCTTTCATGCTATTACTATAAGAGATAGAAAAGCAGCAAAAAGTTTGTAATGTTTCTTGATCATAACTAATTGTTCCAATTTTAAAGGAAAAATGAAGTGATTAACACCAGTAAAAATGGCTGATTAATCGATTATCGAAATAATTGTTAGTTGCAGACCTTATGTCAACCCAACCAGATAGATGCCACTGTAAAAGGTGGTGCCTATTTGCAATTTGCTGTCCAAGGTCACAACTTTGTTTTACTTCTCCCTCCTGCGAGTAGTTACACCTCTCAACCCCCAAAACTATGTTGCATGTTGCAGCTCCTCGACAACGTTGAGAACAAGATGAAGGGGACGTGTGTGGAGGGCACCATCCCCAAGCTGTTCAGAGGAAAAATGGTGGTATGTATCGCACTATGGAGGAAAAAAATGCATTTTCAACTGTTTGAAGTTGTAATGGCAACCCGGGAATATGTCTAGAGGGTTCATTTATTAAGCTATACTGGACATTAGCCGGGTATCGGCTAGCTAAGCAATGAGCTAAAGCAGGAACATGCCGAACACCCATATTCAGGAAGCATCACTGATTTAAAGCCGATGGGAGGGGACATTCAAGGATGTCAGAACTTGTAGCCAATTAGCATAATGGAGGCATGACTGTAACATTTCACGTGTTTACGGACTGCAAGCCTAAATCCATAACCACGCCCCCGGCCACCCGCACTTCCGCATATGACACAGTTGTGACGACCGCGGCAATTTTCCGTCCCCGAACTTGTAACATGTAATACCCTAATCCCTACCCTAACCCCTACCCTAAACCTAACCCCTAACCCCTGAACCTAACCCCTAATCCTAACCGTAATAAAAGAAAAACCGCAATTGCGGTGTTAAAGTAAGCGGCAATAGGAATTGAACCCAGGACGCTAGCATGAAGGACGAGCGTTTTCCTACTGCCCTATGGTGGCTGATTCTCAACTTGGTAGCAGACGCCACGTTCGCAGGCGATGGGCGGGGCGTGTGACGCAAGTAAAGCGTCATAGTGAACCGCGGTCGCATCCGGGGCGTGGTTATGGATTTAGGCTTGCAGTCCGTAAAAACGCTAACATTTCAGTAACAAAGTTCAATGTTGTGTTGTAGTTGTGCTGCCTAGTACTCGCTACGTTCACCTTTTTAATTAACTCCCCTCAGAATAAACATGTTTATTTTATGCAAACCATTTGAAAATGTTGCTTGTCCGTAAAATACTGATGGAAAAAGCATCATTGGCTGTCATAAGGAACCACATTTGAAGTAGGGCTGAACAAATTATTTTAAAATTACCGTATTTTCCGCACTATAAGGCGCACCGGATTATAAGGTGCACCCCCGACGAGCAGTCTTTGGAAGGATAACCACACATCACATTCACAATACCTCTATATGTGTGTGTTAACACGTAACGCTCAGCGCACAGGCCTTCTATGCAACAAATTGCGCGATTCCATAAATGAGCACAAGTAAATATATTCGATGACTAACTGCATTTTCATTTTTTTTTTTAAAATAACGGGCGTATGCACAAAACAAGACGGTGTGCGTGTGTGTGTGTGTGTTTAACAAACGCGCAGCACACGGGCCTTATACCACATAAATCACTTCAGTCAGTAATCATAACCAGAAAAAAATTCCATATATAACGCTCCTCGTTATTTTATGAAAATGAATGCCTTTTAGGTGCGCCTTATAGTGCGGAAAATACGGTAGTTATCGTTATTGAAGCAATTACTTGAATAATCGGCTGCATATTTTGCCTGAGACCAAATAGTCTGTAGTGTTGACAATGATTAAATTCCTTGGTGATGATTGATTTTTTTTTTAATTAGTTGCAGATTTCATTTGATAATTGAGTGAAGGATTAGTTGACTGAATATTCTTTTTGTCTTGATTCTCGTTCCTTGTTCTCTTGCCAGTCGTACATCCAGTGCAAGCACGTGGACTACCGGTCGGAGAGGATAGAAGACTACTACGACATTCAGCTGAGCATCAAGGGCAAGAAAAATAGTTGAGTGACCATCCAAGCTGTTTTTGCTACTTGATCATGCTCATTGGCATTGTTGTGTGTCGTCTGAGTGAATTGACACATTTCCCTCCCTTCTCCACACTCGTCTTGTAGTTTTTGAGTCGTTCCGAGACTACGTGGCCACGGAACAGCTAGACGGAGACAACAAGTATGACGCTGGGGAGCACGGCTTGCAGGTGAGGACATGCCTCTGCAAATCACATCAACATATCCCTCAAGTTGTTATCAATGTACTACTGATCATCGATTTAATCAGGCTTTTTTTAACTGACTATCAATTGATTAATCGGCTCATTTTCTCTTTGAAATCGGAACGAATTGATATTGCAAAGTAGCAAAGGTTGAACAACATATATTCAACACATTTGAGTGGAGGAGGGACCAAACAAGGAAACAATTAATTACTGCCGATTAATTCAATAAACGATTATCATTGATTAATCGATTAATCAGTTGCAACTCGAAAGTACTGTCGCGTGAGCCAGACTCTAATACGAGTAACGATAATGACAACCTGAAAGGGATGCACCGATAGTTTTTTTGAAAACCGATACGAGTACTTTAATTTCAATACTCACCGATACCGAGTACTACCGATTACCCCTTGCGTAACACGCAATCGGGAGTATCGGGATGCCACTACGATCGTAACGACGGAGGAGGAAGAGCCGGGCCAGGACACTCTCCGCGTTCGTTGGTGGCGGGTGCGGTCCGGAGTCGTCCGTGTGCTGGTCCACTCTCCGCCGCTCCCAGCTTCCACCTGATCGATCCACCTCCGAGCCATGTATGCGCTGCACGGCCGCGGGTGCTTATGCTATCCTGCAAGGCTGCTGCTGCCGCTGCTAGCCGTGCAGCACAGACATGGCTCGGAGGTGGATCGATAAGGTGGAAGCTGCGAGCGGCGGAGAGTGGACAGGGCTGGACGGAGACACTTGCAACCAACGAACGGGGAGACCCCGGCTCGTTCTCCGCCGCCGTCCCCCGAACGAGCTGACCACAACACGGCCACACCAATGCGGCACCTACTTTACAAGACGGAAGCTATAGCAGTGAAAATTATGATTAAAACTATATTTAATTTCATTTAATAATCCACACATCTATCTAATGACATGTTGCCCCCTACTGCCCAAATGATGCATCGTACAGGCGCACAGACTAACAGTGCATGCAGCGCGAGTCCCGGTCTTCCGGAGGTGGTATCGGTTAATTTGACGAGTATGAGTAGAGTACTTAAGTTGGTATCGGGGCCGATGCCCGATACCGGTATCGGTGCATCCCTACAACCTGATGGGATGGGACGGTATCTGTGTAATCTGTGACATGTGTGGTGAAAGATTTTTGGGGAAATTAATATTTCATTAATAAATAACCACCCATTTGTTGGAACGCCTAAACAGTCTCAACATCACCTGCTTTCTTCCACAGGAGGCAGAGAAGGGGGTGAAATTCCTTACCTTTCCACCCATCCTGCACTTGCAGCTGATGCGGTTCATGTACGATCCGCAGACGGACCAAAACATAAAGATCAACGACAGGTTTGTGCCATCACGTCTCAAGCCAGTGCTCACTAGTCTGGCAAGCCAGAGCAAATGTCCACGCGTCGCACATGAGTAGAACAATCACGGGCGGCACGGTGGCGCAGTGGTTAGAATTGCTGCCTCACAGCCAGAAGGTCCTGGGTTCGAATCCCAATCTGGACAGTTCCTTTCTGTGTGGAGTTTACTTCTTCTCTCTGTCTGTGTGGGCTTCCTTTGGGCACTCCGGTTTCGCCCACCACAAAAAAATACCTTTTATACATAATTTCACAAATGCGTCAGATTTGGCGTTAATATTTTTCATTTCAGCTCCCATAGGATCTCATTCATTCTGACGCTGTCGTTGGCGTCCCTAGCGGAGAGTACCACCGGAAGAAGTCGCATGTGGGGTGTCTCTCTCTCATATACTGTATAGCTCTCTCTCTCTCCTTGTTCCGGATATACGGGTACTTTCAACAATGGCAGCGTGCAGTCAGCGGCACAACCCAAGTTCGTTCACCGCAATGGGGTGACGTCATGAATGTAATCTATTATTGCAAGTTGTTTTTTTTCAGCAAATGTACTCAAAGGTGATTAATTGGGGCTTGCCGCTTCCTGCAGGTTTGAGTTCCCAGAGCAACTTCCCTTGGACGACTTTCTCCAGAAGCCTGACTCCAAGGACCCGGCCCACTACATTCTCCACGCGGTGCTCGTGCACAGCGGAGACAACCACGGCGGGCACTACGTCGTCTACCTCAACCCGAAAGGAGACGGCAAAGTCAGTGTCAAGGAGCCAATAGTGAGAACCAAACCCCTTTTCATTCTTCACCCACCACACCAAGTCAAATTTATGTATCCAATCTAACTTCAACCAGAAGTCTTCGGCTGTGTTCTTTTTTTTTTTTTTTTAACCAATCAATGTTGCGCTGCCTTCTGGTCCATCCCGATTGGTCACACCTCCACATCTCGAGTCATTCACGGCTGGATCGTACATCAACTTCCAAGGGCCTGTAACCATGGTTTTTGTGGTGTGCATCTGACATATGCGTGTTTGAATGGCGTGATCTATGTGCTCTTTTGACAGGCTAGATCAGCAAATAATATATTGGGAAGCAGCCACATACTTACTGTACAATTGTTTGAATAACTTGTATGTTGCTCTGTGGCCCTCCATAGTGATGCATGTATAGGGTACGTGTGTTTATTTTTAATTTTTTTTGATTCATTTTTTAGCCTGAGTGCCTTTTAGGATTAGTCGGAAACTGGGTTGAAGAGCTCAGGAGTAGACATCATAGCCGACAAAGGGGGAGGAGAAGTCTCAGCACTGTAGATGCTGTGATCGAAAGCACAGCGCCATTACTATGAAGGGGGGCGCTCTTAGGTGCAGCGTCTTTAACCACTCGGCCAACAACGCCCTCTGTTGCATTTGTTTATAAAACGCTGAGCAAGTCACCACATTAAATGGCCGTGTCAGAAATCGTTCCCTATCCCCTACTCCCTACCGCCCATATAGTGCACTCACTTATAGAGCACTGAACAGCAACAGCCGAGATTTCGGACGCCGTTGAAAATTATTATAAAATA
>OMKY01118168.1:0-18227 GCA_900302395.1 Bregmaceros cantori | reverse complement strand
TTTAAACACTAGTGGAATCAGAACAAGAACAACCCTTGGCTAGAAGAACAGAAAAACCCTAAATGAGCAGAAAACCCCTAAAACAACCGAAAAAACCCTAAAAAAAATAATATATATATATATAATAATAATAATAAAAAACTGAACATGTGTATGTGGGGCGGCGGCCGATGGAAGTGGTGAGTTTCAAGGTGTTTCATATTATTAATCTAGCAACGGGCCAGGCGTCATCTCAAGGCATATTTATTTTTCCGGTGTCGATATCGCGCTGCGCGTGTGAGCGGGTTGTGCATGATGTCTACGTGGACACGTGAGGGAGCCGCCTCAATAGCAGCCAGATGATGGTGGTGGTGGTCGGGGGTGGTGGTCGGTGGTGTGATGTGGTCGTCTTCGAGGAGCACACCTCAGTTGTTTGAAGTCCAACGGAGAGAACCTTGGTGCAGTGTTATTGCTGGCTGCGGGCGCGGCGCAGTGGAGCCAGGATCTAATCACACTCATTGTAATCATTGTTTGATAGCGACGCACGCACGAGGCGCCTCGACCACCTCCACAGCAGTTCACGGGAAGAAAGAATGTGGGAAATACCAGGTTGTTGAATTTGAAGAAGTCGAATCATTTAGCCACTTCTCCACTACAATCTCGGTTAAGTTTAGTTCAGTTTAAATCGGAACGTGTTTCCACTGTTCCTAACGCTGCCACAAAGGGGTGGTGCCAAATTTTCCAAACTCAATTTTGAACACTATTTTGAGACAAAAGTAGTGGCACTCCACTGCTAGCAGGTGATATCTTCTACCTTTGTTCTATTGATGCCTGCCAGACTGGGGGATGGGGTGGGAGGGGCGCACACGCCCCCCTCCTGTGATTGGCCGGTCACGTTTCGTCACCCCCTCGGAGTTTGACCAATCTGCGACCAGTAAATGTGGCCAAGGAAGGCTAGATTCTGGACCCACATCTCAACTGGTCCTGAAACCTGGCCTGGCCGATTTGACATTGAAGCGATTTTTGGGGTGGATGTGCATGTGAACTGTGCCGTGATGGCCTTAAGTAAGCCAGTGGAAAAGGGGCTGAGAATGTTGAAATGGATGTCAACGCACAAACTAGATAGGGTGGATTGCAATAATGAGGGCCACTGCCTAATGCCTGCTCTAAACTCCAGTGGATCTGGCTCTTCCCTAAACTAATGAATTTCAGTGAAACTATGCTACAAGCAAACGATGGTAATTTGTCTAATATTAAGTTCAACTGTTCCAACACTACATTTCATTGCTCCACCTTAGGCAACTGATTATTCCACATTAGGGAGCTGCAAAAAAGGGCCCACATTAGGGCAAACCACCCTACATGTTAGTTGTTCTCAACTCTTTTTAGAAACAAGCAAGCAAGCGTGACTAATCCTAGTTCTAGCAGGCAACCGTGGAAGCCCCTAACGTCGCAATCTCGTCCCTAATCTCTGTGTCGTTTCTTAGGTCCTATTAATAGTCATATTAACATATAAAACAATCAAATGTAGGTGACCTGCAAGCTGGGGACCACCTCAGTGGCAGTGAGCGCTCGCGGCGAGCGCCGTGACGTAGCGTGAAGCAGGATTTTGGTCGGAGTAATAACAGGATTTACACCTGTCCCTCCACGGCGCCAGTCTCTGCACCCATCCGGCTCTAATGCACTCTCTGCTAAATATGGAGACAATTCCATATTTGCAGGCTGGCAGCCGAGAACCTAATAAAATGTTTTTTTTTTTCTTCGTGTCAGTATTCCACCCAGGGCTTAGGCTGGTGTGGCTCTTTTCAGGGCGTGAGTAAAAAACCTTGGGTGTAGAATCCCAACAGAGACACTCGATACATGTCACATACACACATCCCCACAACACTTCTCAGGAACATTGAGTAGGTTCTGGTTGTCATGGTGTTCATGTTCCTGCTATTTAAAAAGAGGACGTAACAGCAAACAACTCCTTATGTCAAAGCAAATTTCCGCTACACGTCGAGGCAAAAACCTACAATTCCCAAATCACAGATCACTAGGGGTGCAACGGAGAGACTCACGGTTCAGACCGATCCTCGAATCAGAGCTCACGGATCACAGATTTTTCGGATCATCACAAAAAAATAAACCAGGACAAAAATAAACATGTTTCTTTTTTTGTTTATTAAAACAAAATATATGACAGCAGTAACAGTAAACAGCTTAAAGTGCACATATCTTCCATGAGTGTCTGAGTGACATGACAAAGTGCAATAATCCACATCCTCATCTTCCTAAACAACATGGAGAAGAAGTTAAAGTGCAATAACTTTCATTGCACATCTCAAGTGTAAAGGTCCTATGGTGAACATCATCTGTGTTGCTCTGGCTCCACCTGGCAAACAAAAAGCGGTACTGCATGTGCCTTTTAATTTATTTTATTATTGTGGTCCGCGGTCCACGTGACCACAATAACCGTGAACCAAACGGATCACGGATCAACAGCGATTCGTTCAATATTATTGCCACTCTGCTCAGGGAATCACAACAGTAGCCCCGAAAGCAAAGCTGAAAGTTGGGGCAAATCTGAAGTTATGGACCAAACAAAAAATTTGGCCATCTTGAATTCAGTGATGCCTTTTACTTTCTCATTCAAGTTATTTTCTCCCGGCGCGAACAATACCGCTACTGTCAAATGAGGCAGTGATGCCCATTCTACTCTGACCTACATTCATGTCAAAATAATATATCAAATATACATAGGCTTCGGTAGTACTCGGTATCGGCGAGTATTGAAATTATTGTACTCGTACCAGTTTAAAAAAAAAAAAAAAATGGTATCGCTGCATCCCTAATCTTTATATTATGTTTGTTTACTTTGTTATAATAGGTGAGTTCCTGCACACGTTTATGCTCGGTTCCCTCTCGTGCTGAGCCAACAAATAGTCATTCCCCCCCGGGGGTGAATAAAGAACATCTATCTATGTAAACTCATACGAATATTAATAACCGACCCGGGCTGCGAGACGATGCTAACACGGTTGAGGGGGGAAAGTGAGGCGTCACGTGTCCTCTCTGATATCCGTCTGTGATGTTTGACGGTGATATTCCAACCTGCCCGGCGCTCCGGGAGCAGACGGCTTTGATGAAATATTAATTTGGTAACAAACACGCGCGCCCCACTGGCGCCTACATTTTATGTAAATGTGTAAATTGTACGTAAATACGTAAAAATGGAAATGTGCGAGCTGCAGAAACGAGCACCAGGCGGGCTGTCGGTGTATCGCGTTTGTTGTTGTTTACCCCCGCCAACAGAGGGTGTACTATGGTCACTACTCACTAGTGTTATTCGTCCAGTAGTATCAACCAACTGATTATCACCATTGATTCAAGCTTTATTTAAATAGCTGATATTTTAATAAGCGTGGAAAATTCTACATTTTTTTGCAATCTGGGATTGATTTATCGCAATAAATTACTGATTTAAGGGTGAGGGAGAGAGAGAGAGAGTGGGGGAGGAAGCAGGAAAGCGGGAGGGTAAACAGAGAGAGAGAGACAGAGAGAGAGAGACAGAGAAACACACACAGAGGGAGAGACATGGATAGTGAGACACAGGCAGAGAGGGTGAGAGAGAGAGTGAGGAGGGAAAAGAGAGAGAAACCAAGAAGAACTGAGACAAACAGGGTGAGAAAGCGAAATAGAGAGAAATATTGAAATGGAGACAGGGAGGGAGAGAGAGAGTGCGAGAGAGAGAGAGATACAAGAATCAAGAAACAAGAAAAAAGATTTTGAAACAGCGAGACGGAGAGAAGTAGAGAGGGAAATACAGACAGAGAGAGAGAGAGAGAGAGAAAGAGACCGAGTGAACAGGGGAGAGAGAGAAAGAAAGAAAGAGACCGATTGAACAAGGGTGAGAGCGAGAGAAAGAAAGAGACAGAGTGAACTAGGGAGAGAGAAAGAGAGAGAAAGTGAGAAAGTGACAGCAAAAAGGAGTAGACTGAGTGAAGCCAGTGATACCAACACGTCACACAGCAGCATCTGACTGGATCCTCATTAGCGCTGAGAGCTAATCCTTCCAGTGTTCATATCAATGCAAACGGCACAGCCTGGACCAGCCCCCCTAAGGAGACCGATGCTGTGCAACATCCACACGACAGACAGATACGAGAAAAATGTGGACTGCGGTTGGGCGAGAGAGAGCGGTTGGGCGAGAG
Organism: Bregmaceros cantori; assembly: GCA_900302395.1. Taxonomy (NCBI): domain Eukaryota; kingdom Metazoa; phylum Chordata; class Actinopteri; order Gadiformes; family Bregmacerotidae; genus Bregmaceros; species Bregmaceros cantori. The sequence continues at coordinate 14,052 of OMKY01118168.1, read as the reverse complement.
AGCGGGGAAGCATACCTGCAGCCTACGTGTGTCGCAGACGGGATTTGATCTCGCGACAGCTGTGTGTGCTGTGAGACGATGAGTGTGCATGGGGCTGGATGAAGCCGTCTAATCGACTGCACCAATGAGCCAGCCCCTGACTACTATAAATGACTACAGTCATTACCTGCGCCGGGGCGTAGCCGTGAAGCAGGTTATGTTTTTAACCGCGTCGGTTTGTCCTCTCGATAACTGAAAAAGTTGTACATGAAATTTTGGAGAGTTGTTGGAAATGACAAAAGAAAGACGTGAATGCATTTTGGTGCACTTGTAACATAATCATACTTAATCACCAACTTACCGACAGATCGCTGTGTGGTCACGTGACTATACTTCCGGGTCAATATAATATAATAATAATATGGCAATCGCGCTACTCCACGAACACTTGCATTGATAATGGGTTGCCACACATACTGCCAGCACTAACAGTACGATGTTTTTGTACCACTACGGCGCAGGTTTGCAATCTGAGTGCTTCTAGTTATTATTTTTTTATTTTTTTGTAATGTAGTGTCCCCTCCTATATGCGGGATACTATTGATTCCAAGACCACTGGGTGAGCTCTAAATGGCACTACACTGCACATTAATTCAATACTGTTTTATATTATTTTATAATACCAATTGTAAACTCAAGATAATAAATACCATACATACATGGTCCTACAGAAAAAAAAGGAAATAGGTGTAAATGCGTCAAAAGGACGCCCTTTTAGAAGGAAATACTATTTTGATTTTGTAAAATTATTTGACCTTGAAGAAGAAAGGAACGAAGAAAACATACAGAAGTAATGAAATGAGTAAACAAGGCTGTAAACTAAACAAGGTAATAAATACACACATGAAACAAAGTGAAAAGTAAGTCTCAGATCATGTTCAAAAGGGGGAGAAGGATGTCAAGATTTCCTATACCTGTACAGTGTTCAGCATCAGCAGCCGATATTCACATTTTCACTTCACAAAGACAGAGGAAGATCTTTCAATACCTGTGTCCACAAAAACGTTTACCACAATAATAAATTATAATTTATTATTGTTATTTTTTTGTGTGATTTTTTTGGTGTAAGCACCATTTTTTGTTCTTTAGTTTGGAGGGTACTATGAACGTCACCTCCGGTTCCATTTGTTTCGACGTGAACGTTTTGAACTATTTTTCAACATGTCTACTCAGTGGGAACACACACCTACCGTGTTATTTAAAACGGATGGTGGTAACTTGCGGTGTGCTATTCCACACACACCAAATGCAATCAGTGCAACCTGTTCCATTTTCTCATTCCTTTTGGAATTACTAGTAGAAACAGCCAGCCTATTAGTCCAGAAGAACATGTGACCACTCAGTGAGTAACTTTAAGTCAGATTTTGACTGTATTTCATCAATATTTATACAAAATTGTGAACGGAGCGAGGGTGATGTGTAACTGGTCACAGACGAACACCTAGTGGTCGGATTTTGAACTGGTGTGCATTTTGTGTGCTCGGACCTCGGTCCAGTCCCAGAGTTGGCATAATGCAACAATAAGGCACCGGAAGTGACCCGTCTATTGAGAGAGATAGCGAACACACTCTCTAACCACTCTGCCTCCGTGCGCCCCCAATATTCTTTAAATTTTTAATCTGATTCCAGTAAAAGTCTCTAAACTAACCTAACTTGGTGAGCAACATGCCTGGCTGAGGGGGGGGCAGTCATTGTCGTGTAGTGGGTCATTAGAGGACCTTTTGAGCCCCCCCCCCCCCCCCCCCCCACTCTGGATTGGATTGGATCAATGTGACACTGATTGCGGACGCTGCGGCCGCGCTCGCGGAGCGTCTCTGGCTTTTGTTAAAGGCTCAAGTGCTATTTAACGAGGGTTAAGTCCCACGCTGTTCGGTGCACCGCGCGTCCTTCAATGTTGACTGTTTTTTTCCCTCTTTCTTTTCCTTCGTTGCGGCGGACGAGAGAGAGAGAGACGATGATTTAAGAACACGCGGCAACATGAGTAACCCTGTGGCGTGGCACCGAATGAGGCCACCTCACATCTTCAGATGGCTATCTGTCGCTATCCTAGCGCGCTCTCCATCTCTCTCTCTCTCTTCCTCTCTCTCTCTCTCTCCATAACGCACATTGCCCTATTACTGTGTTGTGCTGGCCGCAACGCAGCGGGAAAAACCCTTTACGCAAAGTGGAAATGTTCTCCTGCCAACCTAATTAGACCACATGACCTCATGCAACATCACACAATCTGAAATCCTTGCGACCGAGAAAAAGAGAGAGAGCGCGAGAGAGAGAGAGAGAAACACGCCCTGTCGAGGCGGCCGCCCTCATAAACCTTGGCAGTGCCGACGCATTAGCTCCCGACGGGAAGGAGGGAGGAGAGGCGGGCGGGGCTCGCGTACCTGCCGACGATGACGCCTTGCGCGCCAAGCCCCGGTCTGACGATGTTAGCACTGCGTTTTAAAGTCATTCTGGTAATAAGCCCACGGCCCCCGCCCGCACGCTTCGGAAGCCGCCCGCGACAGCCGGCAATAAGACTCACGTATTGGCTAACGTAATAGAAAGGGCCTGTGTCTTCTAAACAGTGGCCGGGGCTGCCGCGATAAATCAATAAGTTGAGGCTCCTACGGTCCTTAATGCACCATTAACTGATTTGTCTCGTTTGTGAAGTTGGCGTGTAGAGGAACCGCTCTACGCATAGCGGCGCTGTCCCTGCTCACCGTTGCTTCTGCTCAATCTCTGATCACAAGTTTTCCCGGGGGGCATCGCACGCACTGTGCAGGAAGGGGGGGAAAAATTGCAGATAAACATGGCCGTGGCGCCGCAAAATTGGTTTTCGGCGCATCAGTTGAAAATCTCTGCACATTTCTGTCAAGGAAACTTCCAGGGTTGTGCTTACTTAAAGACATGGACTTAAAAAGCAGTGAGGGCAGACGTCAAGTTCCTAGGGGTTGGTAGTGATGTAATGCTAAAATAGACTCCTACGATGACTACTAATTACTCCAATTACTCCAATTTCAAAACAATCAGAAAAGTTAATGTGTTAAGCTCCGCACATTAAAGACAACATAAACAGATGGGAACCCAAAGACAACAAATAATGAAGGTCCTGGGTTTGAATCCCAACCCGGACAGGTCCTTTCTATGTGGAGTTTACATGTTCTCCCCGTGTCTACGTGGGTTTCCTCCACCCACCACCCAAAACATGTTCTAGTTAACCTGCTCCATTCAGTGCCAATGGCCAAGACACTGGCTCACAACCCCCGGTGCTGCACCTGCTCCTCAGGGATGGGTTAAATGCGGAGGAAGAATTTCACTGTACACGTCTGTATGTGACAAAATAAAATATCTATCTAATAAAACTCATCAATTAACATAACTAACGTTTGAAGAGACAACTTCGACTGGGTGAAATACAAGGTGGAGGAGAGGAGCCAATACAGGTGTCCTGCTCATCAGAGAAAGCTGCAGAGGCAAGAGGAGAATGCCTTCCACAGAGCAGAGTGCAGATTGGTTCACAACATTATAAACATTGTCATGGATATTCAGCGGATGACCATCAGACGGTGGTGAGTCAGGAGGCACTGACTAGAGCAGGTTAACTAGAACACATGTGTTCAGGATCATGTCTGTAGACCAAAGGTGCTTTAGGCTCTATAGACTAGGGGTGCAACGGATCAAGAGACTCACGGTTCGGACCGTTCCTCGGATCAGAGGTCACGGATCACGGATTATCGCAACAAAAAAAAGACAAAGTTTCTCTTTTGTTTATTAAAACAAAATATATGAAATAAATTTCAAGAGGAAAGAGGGAGATATATCTTCTTTTTAACATAAAAAACAGTAAACAGCTTGCCTCACTTATCTTCAATGAGACAGTGTCTGAGTGACATGACATAAAGTGCAATAATGCACATCCTCATCTTCCTGAACAACATGGAGAAGAAGTTAGTGCAATAAAACCCATTTTCATTGCACATCTCTATGTGTAAATGTCCTATGGAGAACATCCCTGTCGCTATGGCTCCATCTGGCGGAGAAAAAGAGCTACTGCATGTGCCTTTTTATTTATTTATTTTTTAAATTGGTTCGCGGTACACGTGTGTGGACCGCGGACCACACGTGATCCGAACGGATCACGGATCAACAGCGATCCGTTGCACCCCTACTATAGACCAAAGGTTCTAAGCCTAGCCCCAAACCTAACCCCTAACCCAGAGCGAACGCGAGGCAGAGAGAGTGGGGCAATGGGGGAGAGAGGCCAACGACGTACACTGTGGGGCGGCGTTTGCCGTCTATAGAACCTTCGGCCTGCAGGTCAGACCCCGGTTTTTCATAGTGTGGAAAGGTACCTGGAGGAGACTAACACTTGAGAATGTCTAAACTCCACGCAGAAAGGACCTAGGCGGGCCTGGGATTCGAACCCAGGACCTTCTTGCTGTGAGGCAGCACTGCAACCACCGTGCCGTTTTTCAAATGAGTGCGGCTATGATGATACAGAATAGTATGTCTGAGAAACTATCTCCTTGCTTTACTCCTTTAGAACCAGTTTGGACGCTACGATGTGTGTCTTGATGTATTGCCGGCACCTGTCAAGTAACGGGTGCAACGGATCGCTGTTGATCCGTGATCCGTTCGGATCACGTGTGGTCCGCGGTCCACCCACGTGTACCGCGAACCACAATAATTAAAAAAAATAAAAAGACACGTGCAGTATCCCTTTTTGTCTGCCAGATGGAGCCATAGCGACAAAGATGGTGTTCATCATAGGACATTTATACATAGAGATGTAAATGAAAATGGGCGTTATTGCACTTTAACTTCTTCTCCATGTTGTTTAGGAAGACGAGGATGTGCATTATTGCACTTTATGTCACTCAGACAGTGTGTCATTGAAGATAAGTGAGGTAAGCTGTTTACTGTTTCACGTTAAAAAGAAGGTATATCTCCCTCTTTCCTCTTGAAATTTATTTCATATATTTTGTTTTAATAAACAAAAGAGAAACGTATGTTTATTTTTGTCTTTTTTTTTCCGCGATAATCCGAAAAAACTGTGATCCGTGAGATCTGATCCGAGGATCTGTCCGAACCGTGAGTCTCTTGATCCGTTGCACCCCTATTATTTTTACATGCTGTGAAAAAATTGCACGGTGTATAACTGTTTTGGCCTATAGTGGACTCAGGTGATCTAATGAAGTCCTCTGTTCTAAACATCTCCTCCAGACACCCATCAAGGCCCGCAAGCCTGCGCCAAAGGCCCACAACGAGTCGTTTTTCGGAGCATTCCAAGGCCTGAGTCTGGACGGTGGGAGCAGGGGCCACGCCTCCACCGTGCCTGCTAACCTCCCTGGAGCGGACCAGTGCAAAGTCATGTGACACAACGGACTTCATCATCATGTAATCAGATTACAAAAAAAAATCAACTGTACTCCTTTACAACTACTCTTTTTTAAATGTTTTTCTGTGGTCCATTTTGTTCAAGTGTTTATTACTAAATACAACGACTCTGAATTGACACCTCTGGAAAAGGATGACCCATGTTATATATCTGATACAAGCAGAGATAGTGAACTATAACACGGAAGTATTAAGTTGTATTTAAAAGTAAAGAAACAGTGCTGCCCAGTAGCTCAGTTGGTTAGGCAGAGCGCTGGTAAGCACACATATGCCTCAATGTCACGGTGAGTCAGTGGTTTGAATCTCACCACCGACGTATTTCCCGCATGTCTGTCCCCCTCTTCACCTGTTTCCGCTAAACCATTGAAAAAAAAAACCATTTAAAAAAAAAAAAAAGAGTAGAGAAACGGTATCTAAAGTGTGTTATCAGGATTATATTACAGATTACAGTTTTTAATGAGTAGCAACTGTAAAGGATTAATCTGGAAACATTTCAAACCCATTTAATTTAAAGCAGAACTTGGCAACGCTTGAGTTCTCTTCATTTTTGTTGTCTAGGCACCGAGTCAAGAATATCTATAACAACAATATATAATATATATATATATATATATATATAATAAAATTATATATAAAATATATAAAGTTCAAATCAAAGACGCAAGGTGAAAATGCATCCTGTATGCTAGAATCACAGGATCCTGCAAATGTTGCCACTTTTTCCTTTACCATGCGTCTGGCTTATCTATATGTGCCTACGGGTTGCCAGCATAATCCTAGCATATGCAACAATAATTGAATGACATCCTTAGAATAGAGTCACATTTCAACACCGGTAGTTGACTTTAGCTATAGAAACATCCCAGCAAGTCTCTAACGTGCAGATGCTGATCAGGAAACGGCTGTGAGTGTTTTTTTTATTGTGATGCTTTGGATTTGCACATTCTTTGTTACTACAGTTTTGTGTCAGGTGTTTAACAAAGTGGAGAGTGAATGAAATAAATGCATTTATATTAAAAAGTGTTGTTTATTTAAGAGGAGAATTCAATCACATTCAAACAACTATAATTATTCCTAATGACTATAATTGAAGAATTTAAATTCCAGAGTACAGCAAACCTCAATAAGTCCAAGTCAAATCAATTAAACATCTGAGTCATTCCATCTTACTTAGTATCAATTAGCGCTGATATATTAAAATATTTTGTACAAGTGATGTCTAAAAGTGATTACATGTATTGTTTGAAAAGGGGAATTTGTTGCAATTTAGAAAAAAAGTACACCAGTAATTGCATTAACACATTTTATTTTATTATTATTATGATCACGTTCACTTGATGAGATTTCTCTGGTCTTTCCAGTAACTGGCTTTCGATTTCCCAAGTGGGCTTTTGCCCAATAGTTTAACAATGGTTCAATGATCTGTTTTCAATTCTCATGTCTCTCTTCATTTTTTGAAAATCACTCTTAAACAAATTATATCTACACATCCTTAGGTCACTGACCTAAAATGTGTCCAATTATGTATGCTATACCAATTATTAATATTTGAACCAAAACTGATATACATTAACATTTGAATTTAGTGCAGAAATTGAAATGTGTTGGTTACCCAGATGACAGTTGGTTGACCCAAATGATGATAAAGAGGCATTTGCGTCGATTGAGGCTATTTAATAGTCTCAAGAATTCAGTCGATTCATTGTGAAAACATGTATTAAAGAATCTGCATTTTTTAAATGTTGGTTTGATTGAACAAGCTCTCATGGGAGTCATAAGGCCAGCGTGTGATCTGCAGACTCACTGGCAGCAGGGCTCTGAACCGGTTCTAGGAAAATTTTACAGAATTTCATGAGGAGCGGAAAACGGAAACGAAAACGAAAAAAAGATTTCTCAACTGTTCCTGAACAGAAACGGAACCTTATGAAATCCACAAAACCGGTTAAAAACATTTTTTTCTGTTCTTTATATATGTGAACATGTGACACTATGTCTGGGAGACTATTTCGGTTGTGCGTCCATCCAACTTTCACTGTCAGTCATCAAGCCCCATGCATCTGGGGCTCCATCTTGTGGACAGAAAAGGAAGCGAATGTAATGGCGTTTCAAAGCCGGTTTTCACATTAATACAGTTGCAAGTTTGAAGGTCCAGCAAATATATTTTGTACTGACTATATCTATAAACGTAACATTGTACAATATAAAGAACTTTAAGAACAAATTAAATTTTTGTGTTCCGAACCGGTTCAGGGCCGATATTTTGGTACGCGGAACAGTTCCGAGAATGAAAACGTTCGGAACGGAACTTTTTAGAAATAATTTCGTTTTCAAGCCCTGACTGGCAGTTCATGGACTGGTGATTGTTCTCAATTAGAACACTTTCTTGTTCCCTGAGGTTGACCTGAGGTTTCTCAGCTTGGTGGTTTTCTACATTTACTGGCTGGAAAGAAGAACATGGACCCGTCAGCTAGAAAAGTTATATAGTTACAAGTCCAGATATAATAACAATTATAGTAATAATACGAGATAATACGAGCTAGAAATTGAAGAACTGAAGAAAATGGAATAAATGCTTAATATTTATTCCTGTCTCCCACAATTTTACAAATATATTTTTTTAAGATTTTAAAAAATAAAAATTTAGGAAGCCTTATTACAATAACTAAATGTGCATAATGAATTAAAATTAAGCATAAAAAAAATAATAGGATAATTATTTCCTATCATCGATGGGGATTGCCCCACATGATGCCCACATCACCCCTCAATGTTTTTCCAAATGTAATCAAATATAAACTGGCTATCGTTATAGAACACAAGAGAATTACCACATAAACAAAATATAGCTTTGTGAATAAAAGTCATTATTCAGACTTTTATGTTGGTCACTCAATATGACACAAACATTTATAATCAGATGATTCATTTGTAAACGTGAGAGACTGCCGACTTAAAACGCGGCAATGACACCATCAATAGAGACTAGGGGTCGTATACACCCTCTCGCACCTGTGGGAATCTCTCCTACAACGGCCCCCGCAGCGGGGTAGGCGGAGTCAGGCCGGCCAGACCACGCCCATAAGGAAGTGATAAAGCAGCCATGCCAACAGTACGCCAATGAAGAAGGCTGCAGCCAAAACTGTTGAGGTATTTAGAAAGCCTTAACCCTGTATAAGTGTAATATTGGAAGTTGTTAGACTGTAGTCCTTGAAGGTGTGGGTGGCTGGTGAAAATTGTATTTTCCAAATGGTTTCCCCAGACAGCAAAACATTTGGATACCCAGTCGATAGATCCCGATCTTGAGTGCACTCATTCTGTGCGAAGCAGTACTTTATTAGAATAGATTAGTCCATACTCCATAGTGGACCAAATCGGTGGTGAAGATAGATGAAGATATAGTCCTTAGCATAATAGTGTGTGGCGTTTGAATTCAATCATTATAAAATGCTTGTGTGTGCTGTAAGAAATACGTTTGGCAATAGCGTCAGTCTGACAATATTAGTCCATAGAAAAATACTACACACTACAGTGGATCAGTATTAATACTTATGCATCTATTAAGATTTCGAAGCCAGTATTCATCTCATGGACTACTGTGACATGCGCTTTAAAAGCTTTATTAAGAAGAAAAAGCAAACATTCCACAAAAATTAACACATTACTAGAATACGAAAAAATAATCCCCTCCCTTTGTGTCAAATACAGTTATACCATTCATAGAGGGTTCAGACTGACCAATATAAAAAAATAAACTAAAACTAACTTGTCTTGGGCGTGTGGGGACTTATGATACAAAGTCATTGTCCAGAGCTGTAGCTCTAGACAATACAGTGATGATAGTGGTAGCCGTTGCTGAGCAGCTAACACAATACTCAGATCCATTCGCACAGATCCAATCTCTCGGCTCAAACTAAATCTAGATTAGGGCTGCAACTAAACATTATTTTTATCATTGAGAAGCAGCCATCGTTTCACTTCGCTAACCCCCTGAGCACCAAACATTTTCACACGCCAAAATTTGCACTGATGCTTGAGGTACAGGTGGATGGTATACCGCAAATATAGATATACTGCACATGTTAAGAAATACCAATGGTTCGGAAGCGTTCGGATCGGATTACGCTGTCCCCCAAACGATCAATTCCTCCAAAACCCTAGCTCCTAACCTCCTACCACATACACCCTAACCTTAACTCCTACCCACATATCCCTAAGTTCCCTAACCCTAGTCTCTTACCCCCACATCACAGAGATGTGAGCAAGTCCCTCTTTCAAGTCTCAAGTCCTTCTTGGGCAAGTCAAGTCAAGTCCCAAGTCAACTCCAAATCAAGTCATCATTAACATGCTGTCATTTTAGCTCCAGAATCTGATTTTAATAAAGTCAAAAGCAAGCAATAGTTTGGCTTTTATAATAGCATTGTTTGATTTTTGATTCTGGAGCTAAAATGACATGTTAATGATGACTTGACTTGGAAGGACTTGAGACTTGAAAGAGGGACCTGGTCACATCTCTGCCAAATCTAACCTAACCCTAACAAAATGAGCAGATCATTGTACAGGGCATTTAAATGGCAGAATTATCCAATCTAACACCAGCCGTATTTTTATGGCTTGACAAATGCCTCTCAGTGTCCAATGAGAGGAAATCCCTGCTGTTCTATTCTCTGCTGCCGCCCCCTAGAGGGCAAAGGTAAAAATAGATCCCCACACGTTTCCACTGGAGGCTCGTGTCAAGCAATTTAAATACGGGAAAAGAATTAAAATAATGCAGGCCGTTTGACTTACTGGACAAGACCGTTTAGACCATTCACCCCAAAGTTTCCATTTCATTGCAGGGTTAGGGTGAAGGAGGTTGAGCGGGGAAGCAGACCTGCAGAATTTGACGTGAGGGGGAAGTGATCTCATGACAGCTGCACGTGCTGCGAGCCACAGGCACAAGACTGTAGTGGGCTGGATGCAGCAATCCAGCCCTACACACCGCTATTCAGTATTCAAGAGAACCAACGGGGCACTGGTAGTCGAGTCTGGCATTGGGAGCAACATATATAGACGAGTTTGGGGAGTACTTCCGGTGTCTGAATGTCACTTCATGTGTCATTTACCTGCCGTGTATGTTGCTATTTTTCAACATGTGTATTCGGTGGGAGCACACACCTACAGGATTATTTAAAAATCATGGGGGTAACTTGTGGCGTGCTATTCCACACCCAAATGCTCTCGTGCGGATCCGTGACCCACAAATGCATGATTTAATAATCAGTGCAACTCGTTCCATTGTCTCATTCCTTTTGGAAGGACTAGTAGAAGCAGCCAGCCTATTGGTCCAGAAGAACACGTGACCACTCGGTGAGTTTTGACTGTATTTCATCAATATTTATGTAAAATGATGAACAATGCAAGGGAGACGAAGTGTAACTGGTCACACAGCGACATCTAGTGGTTGGATTTTGAATTGGTGAGCGTTTTGTGTTTTTTTTTGTGAGCCACCGTGGTCCACTATGATGACATTAAATGGAACCCATACAGACACCGGAAGTGTGTTTCATCCCGGCGGGACAAAATGCCAGCCCTGTATTTCGCGGGTAGTCTATTGAATATGATTAACTGTGGCTCCTAGTCGATCATATTTGTTGGAAAACAATTCCTTCATCAATGTATTGGTTGCAGCGCTAATATAGAAATAAGAAATGTCATCATTGAAGTTGGTGAATATCAAATTTGACTGTAGTTCAATAATCCATCAAAGTCAATGAGGTTTCACTCCCGCTGCTCCATCTTCACCTTCGGTGGCTTGAGGAACGTGCGGACTTTCTTCTCCTTCTTCTTACCCTTGGACTGGAATGTTCTCCAGCTGTCTACCCGTCCATCTCGTGTTTCCTGTGTGACCCACAAAGCTTTGGTTGAACACTAGCGCACCGAGCCCCTCACACTTTAAAACAATCATTTTTAAAATATTCGTTTTATTTTTTTCATTTAGATTTGTGCGTATTTAGCTTCTAGAGGGCGCAAATTGAGCAAGAATTGACCAAATTCGCAGGACTTTCCACCGATAAAGGATGCTATCGCCCAGTTCAGTGCTCTCTCCTTGGCTTGGCCGTTACAGGCGAGTGTATGGGCCGTCGCATGCCTCCCCTGGGCTGCGTTTCTTTATTCCTGTGCGACTCGGCGGGTGTCAAAATCATTTATATTCAAATATTTAACTGCAATGCTTTGTGTCACGCCGGTTTCAGAGGAACTGCATCTTTACATTTGTCTATATTCAGTTAGAGGTATTGGTTGCAGTCATGGGCTGATAAAAGTGACAACTTTGAATTGCTGAACAAGTATTTTTCTCTCGGAAGAGTGGATTTACACCGAATTCGCACACTTTGTAGCCAACATATCTGTGAACATGCATAAAGATGATGTTTGCTGATCTTTGTTCATTTTTTATTACCCCCACATACATGTATGATGAACTGGTTGGGGTTTCATATCAAAGATCCCACCACTAGGCATGGTTTTATAGAATCCTTGTTCATTGCATCCACTGTCACACGAAAAAACACCAAAATATTCTAGGGTGATAGTCGAGATGGTTAAATAAGGAGGCAAAATGGGTTGGGTAGCTTTTTAAGATCAAACATTGAAACTAATTTGGTCTTTTGAGAGAGTTGTGTATAATAAAAAGCTTATATCTACCAGACAGATTCAACACTCCAGTTGCGTACTTTACTAAAATAATAAATTCTAAAGATACATATTTTATACAGTATATGATCACCGTTATATGCTGTAGAAAATGACAACACACCTCAAAGTTCTTCTGCCACTCTCTGTCCCGTTTGGCCTTTTCTGCAGTCTCGATCTCCTCCTCCCGGGCTCGTTTCCTGGTCAAACCCAGATTTGATTTAAGGACTCGTGCACCGTTTGGAAGGAAAATAGATATTTAGAGGTGCTGCCGCACACCTAGCTATGAGGGACGAGCGATCACGTTCGCTCCGCCGCCAAAAAGCATCGCAGCCAATGCGATGCGTCCTTGGGAGGAGCTCATTATACGTAGTAGGAGCGGCCTCTGGTGCCGGCGCGCAACCACGCACGTGCGTCCGAGGGTTGACACTTGCATCAAATGTGCACTGTTGATACACACCTCAATTTAAACATGAATGAACAAAAAGTAGAAAGGTGGTAGAAATGGTCCGTGTCGAGAATATAAAATAAATATTCAAGTTCACCTCGTTACAGAGACCTCGCAAATCCTGCCGCACACACACACACACACACACACACACACATCAACATACACAGCGAAGCAGCTCGCGGGCACGACCGTGTCCATCAGCAGATCATGCACACGTGTGTGTTTATCAACGCGAGCTGCTTCGCTGTGTATGTTGATGTGTGTGGTTGTGTGTGTGTGTGTGTGTGTGCACGCTCACAGACGGCGATTTCCGTGTGTCACCAGCTCCGCCAAGAGGCGGAAACCTAGTGACGCGCTCCACCTGAAATGGCGGCAGGCTGCCTCGCCTGATGTCACGATCTCGTTCCTCATTGCATGGTTTTGCATTGCGGTGTCAGTTGGAAGACACTAGGAGTAATCTCTGGTAGGATCAGGCAAGATAATCAGAACAGAAAGACTTTATTTAACCAGGGACGGCAGCAGGACGCTATTAAAGGTCTTCTTCCAGGGAGTCCTGAGTGTGTGTTGGCAGCAGTGATATCAGTTGCAATTACTAAATTACTTATTGACTTACTGATTTTACCCTCTTTTCCAGTAATTACTAATTGAACGCATTACTTTCTACAAAGCAGTAATCAGATCAAAGTTTGCTTTTTAAAAAAAAAAGTTCTACAGATACAGAAGGTCGGACTGGGTTTGGATCAGGGCTTGAAAACAAAATTATTTTTAAAACGTTCCGTTCCGAACGGTTCAGGCAGGTCTCTGTTTAACGTTTTCGTTCTCGGAACCGTTCCGGCAGCAAAATATTGGTCCTGAACCAGTAGTTGGTGGACTTTTAAACTTCAGTGTGACTGTATTAACGCCATTACATTCGCTTCTTCGTCTGTCCACAAGATGGAGCCCCAGATGCATGGGGCTCGATGACTGACAGTGAAAGTTGGATGGATTCATAACCGCAAATACTCTCCCAGACATAGGATATGTTCCAAAAAAAAAGTTTTTAACCGGTTTTGTGGATTTCATAATGTTCCATTTCTGTTCCGGAACATTTGAATACATCTTTTTTCGTTTCCGCTCCTCGTAAAATTCCATAAATTTCCGTTCGTTTCCGGTTTTCGTTTCTTGAACCGGTTCGGAGCCCTGGTTTGGATGCAGGAATAGTTCTTTTTTGGGCACAAGCAGGGAAGAAGACCAGCAGCATACTTATGCTGGATAAAGCAAGCTAGTATGGGGCTGGATAAAGAAAGCTAGTATGGGGCTGGATATAGAAAGCTAGTATGGGGCTGGATAAAGCAAGCTAGTATGGGGCTGGATAAAGAAAGCTAGTATGGGGCTGGATATAGAAAGCTAGTATGGGGCTGGATAAAGAAAGCTAGTATGGGGCTGGATAAAGAAAGCTAGTATGGGGCTGGATAAAGCAAGCTAGTATGGGGCTGGATAAAGCAAGCTAGTATGGGGCTGGATATAGAAAGCTAGTATGG
>OMKY01118162.1:0-15958 GCA_900302395.1 Bregmaceros cantori | reverse complement strand
ATATATATATATATATATATATATATATATATATATACACATATATAAGCATAGTGGGTTGACAGCTTAGTGTTAAAAAATAGTCAATGTATTATATTAGTAACTAGTAAGTAAAAGCTTTAACTAACGTCAGACAGTAAGCTTTAGTGTAAAGAATTACTGGAAATGTGTGTAAAGCAATTATGTTTTCCCATACTCCCTTCCGGAAGTATCTACGGAAACCTATCAGTATCATCTGGGACATCTATCCATCATGAAACGCGTGACAGGTGCCACCAACTTACACCAACAAGATGCATCACACAGATAGTAAGAGTTTTATGTGATTAAAAAACACTTACTGTACGTAATCTTCTCTTTGCATGATGTAAATGTGCTTTGCAGTAAAGTTTCCCTGGAAAACACAGTTGAAGACTCTTAAGGTATTGGTTGACAACTAAGGCAAGAAGGTGATGAAGGCACAGGGGTAGGAGTTTGCTAATGTACAAAGCCGGGCGTAATCAGTGATCCATTACAGTAACAGAATTTCCCCTGATCGGAAATCTAGTCCTCGTTAGAGAGATCCGTTAGTACGGCAATATTTTCTAAAAAACGCCCCCTCGACCATACCCTATTTTACGGAATCTAAACCAAATATACTAAATATAATCTGGTTATAGGTGAAGCCGATTCGGGGTTGCTCATGTGTGCACCACCGGGGACCGGCTTCAGGTGGATCAGAATGCATCTTGAGACGGACTGGTGGGGGTGGTCTACGCGCGTGTGTGGGAGTGGATTTGTGCCGTGGGGGGTGGCTCTGATCGGCGGCAGATGGCATTCCGCCAGTGACGCCCGTGTACATGGACAGTCACTTTCGCCGCATTACTTTAATTCCCGACCGCCGCGGACCGCCTCTTTTGCTAAGCTTTGGGATGCGTTTCGGTCCACTTCGTACGGATCCTTGGGGGTGTGTAAATGTGTATGAAATCCATACTTGTTTTACATTAAATTTAAAAAGGAATTGTAATGTAAAAAACAAGTAAGAATCTTATTCTTAATTGGGTTTTATTTTTTATCAGTAACTAAAAGTAATATAACTCGTAACATGTGTCAATAAGTAATCCAGTAACCTAACGAGATTACAGTTGAAAGTAACAATACCAAACTGCGGTAACGTAACCAATTGCCGTCATGTAATTTAAGCCGATTTAATATCATAATAGAATTTTATTTTACATTAAAAGTGTATTATGTAGGCTTTCATAATGTCATGGAATCTAGTTTGGTCAATTCTTTTCGATTTAGGATTATGCAAAAAGTTCCCACCCTGCATAAATAAAAATTAAAATTACAGCAAAAAAAAAAAATCATTCAATTACTAGAACTCATTAGAATTGTTGTTTTTATTTTAGTATTTTTGCTAAAAGTAATGAAAAATAACGTAGTAGTAAAAATATAGTAAATTAATTATGGTTATTGGGCACATCTTTTAATGGTTGATGTGTAACTAAAAGCAATGGAATTACTTTTAAAAAGTAACCCTCTCCAACTCTTATTGCATTACATACATAGACTGTATATAAAAACGACTCTGTCGTTGGCGCCCCTAGCGGACAGTACCACCGGAAGCTAGCTAGCTAGCGCTCTCGCTCTCTCTCTCTCTCTCATAGCATATAGCTCTCTCTACCTCTCCTTGTCTCCGGATATACGGGTACTGTCAGAAATGGCACCGCGCGGTCGAAGGCTTCAATCCGGCTAGGATGAAAGCAATAGGATGACGTCACGCACGCTGCGTCTACTTTATAAACAGTCTATGATTACATACCTTGATCCGTGTCAAAGGCATGCGCCCCCTGGTGGATGAGGGCATGGCAGATGTAGCAGCGGAAACAGTTCTTGTGAAAAACTCTGCCGTCTCCACATGTCGTCTTCTCTACAAGGTGCACGCGCCTCTCACACATCAGGCAGGCCGAGCCGGACGGCGGCAACGCCCGACACACAGCACCCTACACACACACCCCACACACGCACAGACACAGCGGTCAACACAAAGCCATCCAAATACTTCATTGGCAGGAGGTCGAAATATCAACCATATCGGTTAAAGGCGTGCCATGCAAGTTTGGTATTGTAATGAATGCAGTGCGGTGCATTCTGGGTCGCCACCGTTGGCGACCAGGCATGTCCTACATGGCCCCATATATAGAGTCAGAACGCACCTTGGCAACGGCCGAGTTCAGCTATTGCCGATGTAGTTCCTCTATTCCCCAGCTCCTCCGCGAGGGGGCAGCCTTGCATTACATTGGTGTCAGGAGTGGTTGACGGGCCGCACGCGGGGAGGCTGCGGGGCCGCTTGATCACATCTGAGGGCGCTCGTGGAGTCGGAGCCGGCTCTCGGGACGAGAGCCATGTCCGGCGGGGGCAGTGTAATGAATGCAGTGCGGTGCATTCTGGGCCGCCACCGTTGGCGACCAGGCATGTCCTACACGCCCCCATATATAGAGTCAGAACGGACCTTGGCAACGGCCGAGTTCAGCTATTGCCGACGTAGTTCTATTCCCCAGCTCCTCCACGAGGGGGCAGCCTTGCATTACAGTATGTATAGTTAAAAGAAACAAATATGCTGAACGGTGGACCGTTCAGAGCGGTGCATTGTGGGAGATGGTGGCTCACAAAGTTGTGTGCATGATACTGCAGTAGCGCACGCGTTGGATCAAACGCTCGTTCTGCAGGCGGAGAAGTGTGCTTGTGTGCGCGTGGACCAGTAGGCAACCCGAGGGAAACCTGCGTGACATTGTGGTAGCGTTCGCTGCATATAAATACAAGCTTAGTCACTTGCCGATTTGATAACTCTTGATGACTCATAGCTGCCCGTCCCCGCTTTCATCACAGTATTGTTTATGTTAATTATTTAATTCAAAAGATGCTGGCAGAAGATGGGCTTTCAGCTATTTTTGAATTTTAGATACGGCAGTAGGAACAAAATATGCTTATTCATTCAAGAAGATTAGTATTTTCTAGACAAAATTGTGTGTATTATTTGTCCTTGCCATTAAAGTCGATCAGATGTTGAAGTATGTCTAATGACACAATATCCTGACTGACGCATGCGTGCACGTTGAAAGTTGTAAATGTGTTTTTTTTTCTTCTAAAATAATGGACAGGCAGGAATAAGTGGTCTTCATGTGACTTCCAGCAAATTAATAAACAGCTTAAGTAAACAGTAATTTAGATCACATATTAAAATGTAGTTGTGAGGAGACACAGATTACACATTTTTGTAATCACATTACATGTATTCTGTTACCACGCAACATTGGTAAGATAGCAGCAATAGGATCGTTGTTTTTTTTCTCCCCTCGTTCCAACAAATGGCACCATTGTCCTCTTGTGCTGTCTGAAGTTCGTGTCCATTGTCCATTGTGATGCAAGCGTCCAGTGTTGTGAAGCCATCCATATTTTGCCCTGGCATAGACTAAGGTGACCCAAGGTCACTCAGAACCAGAGATGGCAAGTAACAAAGTACAAATACTTAAGTGGTGTACTTAAGTAGTTTTTTTTTCAAGTATCTGTGCTTTTAGTACTTTTTCTCTGATGACCTTTTACTTGTACTCAGTAGATGTTTTAACACACACTTTTACTTTTTTTCCACAGCAATGGCGGTAGAGGTATGTATAGTGTGAATGAGCCAGTAGGGGGCGGTAATGCCAAAGATTGCACATGGGCCTGTATTATGGGAGACTGCCATTATGGAGAGATGGAGCCCCAGATGCCGACAGTGAAAGTTGGATGGATGCATAACTGGAAATAGTCTCCAGACATAGGATATGCTAAAACATATAGAGAACAGAAAAAAGTTTAACTGGTTTTGTGGATTTCATAATATTCCGTTTCTGTTCCGGAGAAGTTGAAGCAATCTTTTTTTGTTTCCGCTCCTCGTAAAATTACTTAAAATGCTGTTAGTTTCTGGTTTTCATTTTTGTTCCTTGAGCCGGTTCGGAGCCCTGGTCCCAAAGGAGTTTCTTGGTCATTGCTAAAAATACACACATGCTGCTGTGGTTGCAACGTAGGGAGCAGGAAATGGCTTTGGGGGCTGAATTGCAACGTAAACACACATTACGCACACCCAGCAGTGGCCTGTAGTGATAATGTCACACAGGGCTCTTTACCCATTCTACACTGCTGCTGTTCGGAGCGACGCCAATCATCCCATTGCACCGCGCTAGCGATGTAAAGCCCGCTGGCGATGAGCACGATCGCTCGTTCAGTCATTCATTGCTGTGTGCCTAGCAGCCAGAGGGATTAAAAGATTTGAGTTTTAACTCTTTGATTACCAACGCAAAATTTGCAGGGATGGGGGCACGGTGGCTAGAGAGCGCGTCCCCCAGGCCATAGGCTGAGCAGCGCCGTGGGTTTGCATACCCTCTCCGGCTTTTCTGCAACATCTCTCCCCATGCACTCCTATTGAGCAGTTATCTCCAATTATAAAATTGGACAGACGCCAAATAGCATCAAACTGTACAGGAATACATGTGCAGTTTACGTGACTCTCAGACATTTGGCCCAACTGTTGAAATTGTTGATTTTTATTTTTAAAAGGAATTGCCTTTTCCTAAACTTGCCTAAATGTTTTAAGAAAAGACTAAGTGACTTGTACGAGTTCCCACGGGCTGTGGTGAGTTTGTGGTCCAATGTGTCATTACATCATCTTCCTTTACAGCCCAATGTTTACAGGTCCAGCCAGAACAGTTCGCTCATAACATTTCAGTCCACCTGAACTTGGTATTTATTGAACAACCGCTGCCCGAGGCATCTAAACACAACAGAGTATTATGACTGATGCCAAACGGCCATCTCAGCTTCAATCCTGGCTTATATCCAGGCTTATATCCAGAGTTAAATCCAGGCTTTTCAGAGGAAATGCATCCAATTTCCGTGGCGTCCTTTCGGTCACGCCAGGAGCCGTGCCGCACGCTTGAACAACACGAGGCCTTCAGCTTTTGCCAACCTGAGTGCTCCGACTTGTAATGCATGAACAGAATGTGCTTGTCGCTTTCTTTTTGAGTTAGTAAATAGCAGGGCTTGAAAACGAAATTATTTTTAAAACGTTCTGTTCCGAACGGTTCAGGCAGGTCTATATATAATGTTTTTGTTCTCGGAACTGTTCCACCACCAAAATATTGGTCCTGAACCGGTTCGGAACCGGTGAGAAAGAAAACATTAACCATAGGCCTGTCTGAGCCGTTCGGAACGGAATGGCCCTCTGGGCCAGGCATTTGTGTGACTTGTAGTATGACTTGACAAGGATTGGAAAACCTGGTCTCAAAGTCCAGAGGTCGACACTCCCATTAGGCCACTGAGATGGTGCAGCATCACCATGTTCAGAGTGTGATGAGAATGAGATTACATTAATTTACTATTCATTCATTTAGAGATTTTTTTAAAAACAACTTTATTGTCATTTAAAATAAATACGGAACGCATTAAACATTTTTATTTTTTGAAAATGTTCTTTTTTATCTAACTCCACACCCTGCAGCACAACATCTTTGCAGAAGTCACCTTGGCCGTGATCCCTCCGGAGATTAGTTCTCTAAGGTGGTGTGCCTTCTCTTTGATGCTCTTGTCATGGAACTCTCTGGAATGATGCGTCTGAGCCTTCTTCTGTATGAGGACAGGCACACACATGGACAGCAAGAAATGCTGATTTCAATGATTTAGGCGACCAACATTATTTAAAAAGATAAAAATATTTGAAAAACAAAAAAAAAAAAAATTGGAATGTCTCACATGCAATTTCCAACAGACACACACAGGGACAAATTATGATCTAGTGTGTAGGTTTATTTCAAGATTCCCCTAGTGCATCCAGCAAAAGTGACAAGCTTCCCGGCTAGAGCCAGAGAGATTGATGACACTGACCGGTGGATGTGAGGTGCCGTTTTGTGAATGATATTAATTCGTGAGAAGCTGTACAGGAAGCTATAAAAAGATCCTGTAAGCATCAGAGCGGGCCAAAGGATTTGCTGTCGGCATAGCGATGAAACCAAAGCACCAGGGGGAATCTTAAAATAATGCCAGAAATACGATTTGACTCATCGAAGCATTTAATATTTAATTTTGTGCATAAACTGCTATAACTCTGCTACCTCTTGACACAAAGTATTGTTTGTAACCATTTTTATTTGCAGATTTATTTGAAGAAATTGATCTTTTAAAAAATGAGATTTTGTAGGACTTCTTTGGCAATTGGCACTGTACAAGTCAAGTCTGTTTGTAATATTGCAATCATAAATTACAATTATGGAACTTCAGTATCCATATTGACTGGCCGATGTACATTTTAAAACATTGGTAGAAACTGCATTTTTCATCTTTAAAATAATTGTTTTTTAAAAACACGCAAAGCGTCATTTCATTTTAAGGACTTCCGACTGCTTAGAATAGAATGTTCATTTTTTTGAAGATAATCTAAAGAAACCAGGGCTTGAAAACGAAAATTATTTTTCAAACGTTCCGAACGGTTCATGCAGTCCTGTGTTTAACGTTTTCATTCTCAGAACCGTTCCGTCAACAAAAGATCAGTCCTAAACCGGTTCGGAGCACAAAAATATTGTTCTTTCTTAAAAGGTATGCTGCCGGTACTTAAACAATTTAATGCCTAAACATAGCTTCATTATTTTCCATTTCAAAAATGGTGCATTTCTCCTTATATTGTGCGATGTTACATTTACATTTAGTTGGTGGACTTTCAAACTTCAGAGGAAATAGGACCTCGTGGACGCACAACCAGAAATAGTCTCCCCGACATAGGATATGGTAAATATATAGAGGACAGAATTAACCGGTTATTGACCGGTTTTGTGGATTTTTAATATTCCGTTTCTGTTCCGGAACAGTTGAAGAATATTTTTCTGTTTCTGCTCCTCATACATTTCAGTAAAAGTGTTTGTTTTCGGTTTCCGTTTTCGGTTTCCGTTTTCGTTCCTTGAACCGGTTCGAAGCCCTGAAAGAATTACATTCCTTTACACCGCCTTCAATAATTGACCGCCAAGATGACGAAGGTGGAAATGTGTGATACAGGATTTAGGCGCTGGCTGACAAAGCTAGTAGGAGGGGTTAGTGCAGGGCAGCAGACGTTAGTCAAAGCTTTACTTTTCACACATCAGTTCCCCAGCTTCTCCTTTCTGGGCAAATGAGATGGGGCTCCATCTTGTGGAAGCGAATGTAATGACGTTAATAAAGTTGATCTGAAGTTTGAACATCCACCAAAAATATTTTGTATAAAAACAATCTCTAAACTTAACATTGCACAATAGACAGAACTTTAAGAACAAACAAAATGTTTGTGTTCCGAATGGGTTCAGCACCAATCTTTTGGTGGTGGAACGGTTCCGAGAACGAAAACGTTAAATATAGACCTGCCTGAAACGTTCGGAAAATAAAAATAATTTAGTTTTCAAGCCCCGATACGTGGCCTGGATCGAATGGAAATGTCCTTAAACGAGGCCATTTGTCCTGTGAAAATGACACATGTACAAACGGCCGTATGTGTGGATGTATGACGGGATGTATGTGCGCGCTAGTGTGTGCATGACGGTAGACCACCATTTTAGCCACCATGTAGCATTATCAGGGCTTGAAAACAAAATTGTTTTTAAAACGTTCCGTTCCGAACGGTTCAGGCAGGCCTATGTTTAACGTTTTCGTTCTCGGGAACCGTTCCTCCACCAGAATAGCGGCCCTGAACCAGAGCGCAAACATTTTGTTCGTTCTTAAAATGTTAATTTTAGATATAGTTGTTATACAAAATATATTTGATGGACTTTCAAACTTTAGTGCAACTGTATTAATGTGAAAACACCATTACATTCGCTTCCTCGTCTGTCCACAAGATGGAGCCCCAGATACATGGGGCTTGACGACTGACAATGAAAGTGGATTGAAATTGTCTCCCAGACATAGGGTATGTTAAATTATTTAGAGAACCAAAAACATTTTTTTAACCGCTTTTGTGGATTTCATAATGTTCCGTTTCTGTTCCACGGTTGAATAAATATTTTTTCGTTTCCGTTTCTGCTTCTCATAAATTGTCTTCGTTTTCGTTTCTGTTCTTTGAACCGGTTCGGAGACCTGGTGTGGATGTATGACCGGGATGTATGTGCGCGCTAGTGTGTGCGTGACGGTAGACCACTATTTTATGCTATCCTGCCACTGTGAGAGGATCCCATGTCGTTTCCCGTATAACACTACGTTTCTGGAGGAGAACGGCTCCCCCTGTAGGGTCCTCACTTGGTGCAGGGGTGTAGACTGTGCTGACTTTCGCTGGCATGCGCCTGCTGCTCAAACCATTATGGTCAAACTGGAAAATAACCGCTATGCCGTCAGAGGCCACGAACGACCCCAAGATTCACACATAGACAGCCAAGCCTGGCCTAAAGAAAGAAAAACACATGGAGAGGATACAAGAAAAAAAGAGGGCTAGGAAGAATGAAATAATTGGAGAAAAGAAAATACATCCTTCAGAGGGTGCAGAACTCCGCCTACGCATGTGAAAGATGACAATAACCCTTTGACTGCAAAAAATATATAGTCTTCATAGCATCTCTGCATTCTAGAAAAACTACATTTATTGTATATAAATATATACATTATAAAAATGTGACGTATTTGCCATGTGTTTTCAATAGGACGTCTGGAAATCTGCAAGGCTGAAAGAGTGGTCTACAAGATCTGTGAAATTGTTTAGAATCTTATTTCATTTTAGAAATGGCTACTTTGCACATGTTGGCAGGTAATCTGAAACCGTAGTGCCCCCTATGGATGGATTTCATGTCTCATCCCACATACTTCTGCCATTTCATCGGAATCGGACCCAGTTTTTGTCTGAGTATGAGCAGCAATGCGATTCACCAGATCTGAGAAATTTTTTAGATTTCATCATGCGCAGATAAATAACTGATTAAAATGACAGTGATGAGCTAGTTCCTCTGTTGGGGGAGTGCTAAATAAAAGGATAAAGCATAAAGGAAAATGGAGGGGAGTTGAAACAATCAACCATTTGTAAGGCATTCAGTTCCACATGATTTCAAATTGTGATCTTTTGACCTATTTCTTTTAAATGTATTACTTTTGTCGTTCTTCCTTTATAGGTGGCGCTACAGGGTAGATAGTGAGTAGGCCCCCCACTGCCCCAGACTCTTGTCACTGGGTGATCGTATTTTTAATTTTGGTACTATGCTGTATGTTTGTCTACCTCTATAATGGATTACAATGTGTCGCAAGTAGACTTGTTTTTACTGCTTTGCCAATATTACTGCCTGCCATGATTGCTTTGCTCCGTTGTGTTATATTATTATATACCGTTTACTGTACGAGGGTGCTGACAAATGTCTGAAGTCAAATTCCATGTCCCTATACATCCACAACCTGGCAAGAAGTCATTCTGGAATCGCATCGCCCTAATTCCTGGGTCCTGGATGATTGTGCTGTATTTTAAGATTTCCCCCGGGGTATCCAGCGAACGCGACAAGCGTCTGACTAGAACCAATTCGAGGGGTTCAGAGCCTGACCTTCCCGAATGCACAGGCCCGGTTTCTCAACCCCCCCGCATCCGCCATGGCTGTTGATACCCCAGGGTGTATGCACGGGCCGACGACTGTCAGAATCAATACCTCATGTTGGAGATCTGCCTTTATATAGACAAAGTGACAGATTATGAACATCTAGCGCTAATCACTGGCATCCTGTACTCTTTGTAGATAGTTAGTCCACTGCACACCAAGACATTTGCATTAAGGGCATGGCCTGGGACAGCAGCCAGGAGCAGCAGACCTGTCAGTGTATTATACGAGATGGAGACAAGTTTACTGGAGAGTAATGAAGCTCGGCAGGCAGTGACTGACAATCCTTGGGATGTGTCTGTTGTAAAGATACATTTGATGCTTTGAATGAACCCGTCAGATTTCTGTAACCAATGACTAATTTGGGACGCCACAATGACCCTGTGCCGAAATGCTAGGGCAGATTCATGGTAGAAAACACAAAGAAACCAGTCTCCAACATTAAATAATAGTAGCTCCATGCAGTGCACACACAGCAACAAAATGGCCGCATCACCTCAGCGACGTAATCGTCGACCTCCCTGAGACGTTGCATTAGCCGCGACAACACCTTCGCGGCGCATTGCTGGGGGCACGGGAGCGAGGTTGGTAGCTCGTCCTCTAGTTGGATCCTGCTCCGTTCCAGAGAACGGACAGACACAGACTGGGGGTTTCCTTCGGAGGCTTTGCTGTGGCACCGCAGTGTTGCTAGTGGTGGTGGGACCTCCGCTGGTGGGAGGACTACATGCTCCGGTGTGTTTTTATCATGGCTCTTAAGCTTGGAGTGGGGAGGGGCAGTGGAGGATGGGGGTGACATTGTAATATGAATGAAGGATAATAAGCATTTGTCAGGAGTATTGGGTAATTATACAAAATGTCATAGTTAATTATAGATTATTTTCTTTTTTTTGGTGCCGATAGAAGAGAAACATCTCCCAATGAAGAGTGCACCATCACTCGAAACATGGAAATTGGGCATGAAGCATTCATGCCCAATTTTAAAGTAAGCTCTCTCACAACAAAAAAAGAACACATACAAAATGAGTTTGCATTTCTTAGCTGGAAACTGCC
This sequence comes from Bregmaceros cantori, assembly GCA_900302395.1. Taxonomy (NCBI): domain Eukaryota; kingdom Metazoa; phylum Chordata; class Actinopteri; order Gadiformes; family Bregmacerotidae; genus Bregmaceros; species Bregmaceros cantori. Next base: position 5,306 of record OMKY01118162.1, on the reverse strand, counting down.
ATCTCACACTGAATGACAAGAATGTTAGACTCGTGCGAGGAGACTCACCTGCTTACGCGCCGTGCAGAGTGCCTGTTGGAAGGTGTCAGTTGTTCGGTCTGGTCTGGTGTTGCGAGGCATGCCGTTGCTAACATTTCCTTCCAGCATGGCTTGCAGCCGCGTGGCCATGGAGCGCACTCGCCCCGTGTCCTCTCCCTCGGCACTCTGTAGATTAGAGTGTTAACATTTTTGAATTTGAAATAAAATGTGGGGTCCCACAGGGGTCAATTTTAGGACCAACTATTTTCAATTTATACATGCCTCCCCTAGGGGATGTCATCAGGAGACATACTGTCAACTTCCATAGTTATGCTGACGGCACGCAGTTGTACATTGCCGTGTCCCCTGAGGACACAGGGCAAATTGATGTCCTCATGAACTGCATTTTGTTATGTTAGGTAACATGTAGGAGTAGGAGACGAGGGTTAAAATTAGGGGTTATGGATAGGTTATGATTATGTGTTAGGATGTTATGGTTAATGTTAGGGGTATGGGTTAGCGTTATGTTAGGAGTTGGGGGCTAAGGTTTTGTAAGGATTGATCGTTTCGGCACAGTACATCGAGGCCATAGCGTCTCTCATAGAGCACGTCAACAGTGCTGACAGCTACACTGAGCGGACCAAACCTCTCCTGGAATTATCTTGGGGACACAAATGAGCTACTGCAGAACTGTTTTGTGGCTGGATGCTAACCCATTTTGGCGCGCTGGTCGTCGGGCAAGCAGGCGTTCGCTGCTAGCATGCTATCAACAGCCACTCGCATGGCACAAAGCCGAGCCCAGCGGGGAGCCGGCGTCCACACCTTGCAGACGCCGCTGAGCAAACTACCTCCCCAGCGGTTTTGTTCACCGGCGTCAAACGACGCCTGCTTGGTGTGGACGATAGGGGGGTTTGGCGTCATTCAGCATCGATGGCCCCCACCTTTTCCCCCCAGACCGGCATCGTCTGGACGGCACTTAAGAAACCTGCTCCCATTGTGAGAAGGGCTGGAAAGGACAAACAATGATTTGCCAGGCTGAATGGAGGGTTTCAGGCTCGGAAGTCTTCTTTGTTAAGGTTGTGTATGTTGTTTGAACGCTGATTGTTCTAATGATTTGTTTGGGCAAATGAAGAATGATTCGGATGATCACAAGTAACCGGTGTCTACCTACGACCTAAGACAGTGATTCAAGTGGTCCTTCACCAACTTCTGAGTGACACACCAAAAGAACCAACCCCAGGAGCAAGTGTGCCTTATTTAGCATACAAAGGGGAAGGTGACGTGGATGCAAATCTAGGTATATCTATTAGGATAATTGCGTAAATTAAGATAGAGGGCGTTTCATGGTTAATTGTTGTGCAATACCCACATCTGTTTTTTTTCTTTAAAAGAAGAGGGGGGAAAAGTGTTTCAGACTTATTGCTTCAAGTGATTAACACAGTTTTTTGTTTGGAGTGACTAGATGTAGTAGTTGCAATGTCACTTTACAAAAAAAACAGTCTAGAAGGTGATAAGCATTATAATGAGGGACAAGCATTATAACGACGATACAAATTATATCAAGTATAAGATAACATTTAAAAATAATGAAAAATAATAAACATATAGTTGTTGCCATAGACGGCTAATCGTTGTATAACATCGTTTACAGACATATTAGTCCACTGGTGTAGTATAATTTCCTTGAAATTACGGATCATCCAGTCAGACAGCTTAAAATACAATCCAAGCCCGATTTGGACGGTTGGTCACAAACTTCAACATGTGCTTTCTGTACGACATCTGTGAGAGTTAAATGCAGAATACAATAATTGCATGTTTTCCAATGACTTTGAATGTATTCTCCTCGCTCAGCTGGATTCACTCTGCCAGAATTTCATTTAAGTGTGGGAATTAGATGGAAAATAAATATAAAACCTGTGCGAACATACTTTTGACTCATCAGACATCACATTATACCTCTAGGTAAAGCGGCCATCGTTGTTGCCAGTGATTTTAAGACAAAAATGTTTAAAAAGAAAAGAAAAAATGCATTCATATTCAGAATATGAATGCATTTTTTTCTTTTCTTTTTAAACATTTTTTCTATTACAAAATAGAGGTGCAACAGATCAAAAGACTTGCGATTTGGATCATTCCACAGATCAGGTCTCACAGATCACAGATTTTTCAGATCATCGCAAAAAAACACAAGTTTGTCTTTTGTTTATTAAAACTTCTTAAATTGAAATATATAACTTCAAGTGCATGGAGATAATAACATAGATAAAAACAACTAAACTTATTTTTTTCAAATATATGAATATCATATATTTACAAATGTAATAAGGAGAGCATTGTTATGTATTTTCAATTGAACACTTATATGCTGCTGTTTTTCTCAAAATCATATTTTCAACATTTTCTACTTACATTAGTTATGTGAGTTATTACGAACTGCAAGAAGTATAAATCACACACACACACACACACACACACCTACACACACACCTACACACACACATACACACATAAACTCCAGCAACAGCGAAAGTAAGTAGCGTGCGTGGTCTCTCTATCTCTGGGCGTGTTCACACATCCGTTTGTTGAGGTCATCATCCCGGCATTTTGCCGGCATTGCTGTCGGTGAGAAACCGAGACATAAAATCGGGGTGAAATTCGGGTGACAGCTAACCCCCGAATGTTGCGCGAATATCCGGCCAAGGACGGTAGTCTCAATGCCGGCATCATGCCGGCACTGCCTCCAGTGAGAAACCAAACCACCATTGCGCCTCGCAGGGTGGAGCAGCACGTATATGGTCTGACTTTCTCTCCCATGTTTGTGCATGTTTTGGTAGTGGACACGGCAGTCTTTTTTCCTGCATAAACCAGTTCATTATGTGTGTGCCGTACCGTGGAAGTTGAACCAACGGCGATCCGTTACACCTCTATTACGAAAGAACCTCACAAATATCTGTGTGAATGTCACATGACTGGCATTGTTTCATGCAGTCACTGTCTTCCATCAGCACCCTTCTGAGTCGCCAATGCGCCAAGTACCACAAGTTAACACAAATTAATCCAAATTACTGCTCTTGGCGAGATCATCATGATTGCTTTAGCAAACATGGCTCTACAATATTTCTGGGGATTATTGATGCTTCCTGTTTCAGCAAGTCAGCAAGTACTACATACGTCTAGCTAATACAATACGTTATAGTGTACAACTATTGATTACATACAGACATTCAAAATGAGACTGAAAAAAGTAAGCCATGGTAAAAAAGAGCCTTCAACCTGCATTTGAAATGGAGCGTCATTGTTGAGCATACTACTAAAATTGCAATGTCCGTGAACGCAATACATAATGACGAAAAAACCCTTACCAAAGTTCCTTTTTCAGATGCACCCCATATAAACCAGTTGATTGTCTACAACTATTGGCTGGACAGCATTTAGTAGTCGGTTCAATCACCCCCATATGTAAGGGGGGTTACCACCCCCATTACGTCTTAAATGTTTCTTTCCATTTGTCACATGGAATAGCTGGTTCTGCGTGGAAGGGTTCCTTGAACTTGATTTCTGAATGTGAAGTGTTAAAAATTTTATATTATTGTTGAAATGATAATGTTAATCACATGTTTGCTTGTGTTATATACAATAGCGCATGCGAGTTCAATGAATGCATGTTTGTTTGATGTCTTACACTCCAAGGTCACAGGAATGGGAAAAGCTGAAAATTCCGTTTCCGTTTCTGCTCCACATAAAATTCCACAAAAAGCTGTTTGTTTTCGGTTTTCTTTTCTTCAACTGGTTCGGAGCTCTGTGTAGCGGCCTAACTGATTGCGCCACAGAGTCAGCACAAAGAAGTATTTTAAGTAACTTGAGTAAAATCCTTAAGTATGACCACATTCATCATCATCTCTCCATCTATCTCTGTTCTCGGCCACTCGCAATTGGTGTCACTCAGCCTGCAACTTGTCCATTCTTCGATGTTATCTTCCCTTTAAAACATACGTTTAAAAACAAATTGGAAGGAATTTGATGCAAGAGTTGCTGCAGAAAATACAACAAAGGCGTTGTGTAATGGCAAATAAACTTGTATCTTGTATCTTTACAGTGAAAAGTGTTTACCTCGTGTTCCTGTTGTTTCATCATCGGTGTCCAAGGGTGGCACTGTCATTAGACTGATTTAAAGATGATTTTAGAGATGATACAGATCACAATCCGAAACCAGGATATTTTTTAAGCGATTTTTCACAAAATCACTTAAAAGTTTGTTTGTTCTTTACCGGAGGTGGGTATTGGCCCAGGGAACAATACATAGAAAATGTTACTATATTTAGTATAAAGTAATGGATATGGCCTTGAAAGTGTAAACTGGACAGTATAATCAAAACATTCCAAAACCGCATCATGCGATGGATGACCGCGTGCCGCCCTTTAGGTCACGTTGTAGCGGTTTGCATTTCTAGGGGAAATTCTATGCACACTTGACACTCTGTGACACGCTGTGTCATCCAGTTCCATAACTGCATTGTGATGTCAGAGACACACCCACAGCACTGTCTGCCAAGACACAGCATTGTGATGTCAGAGACACACCCACAGCACTGTCTGCCAAGACACAGGGTATTCATTTGTCCATTCTCATTCTGTTTTGACTCTTGAAGAATAAACAGCTTTTATGATAGAGGCTGTGTCCTTCCTTTACACACATACCTCTACATTGGTGACCCTCTGACTGCTCTTGGAAGTTTCCTAGAGCGAGAACACGCTTCTGACGCCACTGGGAGGACGCTCGCCACAGCCAGACACTCGGATCTCTACGTTGGCGACCAGCTACCTCCAGCTGCCTCCCACCGGCACCGCAACGGTGCCTCTGTGGTCTACACATGGCCCATCGGACGACTCTTCAGCCGTCTCAACTCACACTACGATCGCCGCCTGATCGTACCGGCGTCTGGCGCCACTAGGAGGACGCTCGCCACAGCCGGACACTCGGATCTCTACGTTGGCGACCAGCTACCTCCAGCTGCCTCCCACCGGCACCGCAACGGTGCCTCTGCGGTCTACACATGGCCCATCGGACGACTCTTCAGCCGTCTCAACTCACACTACGATCGCCGCCTGATTCGCACCACGCAGCGGAGCCCGTCTCACAGTGCTACCCCGTCGATGCTGGTTCCGGGTGAAGCCGCACGCACGTCGCAGACGCCCGTCTCCGTGCCGACGGTACCCCGTCGAGCCTGGGTCCGGGGGAGGTAAGCGGACGGAAGTCCCTGAGGTGCCGAAGATGTTTTTCCAGG
>OMKY01118145.1:0-17456 GCA_900302395.1 Bregmaceros cantori | reverse complement strand
TATATATATATATATATATATATATATATATATATATATATATATATATATATATATATATATATATATATATATTAGTGTGTGTGTTTTGAGCTTTGAGTACATGATTTCAGAGCCTGCACTTTTTATTTTGGCTCAATTAGATATTTGGATCAGTGCTTGTACTCATGTTTCCTTTTTGCAAGGCTATTTTATGTAAGCAATCTGGGTACTTTTACCGCCGGTACATTACTGACAACCCATTCTAGGCTGCAACACTATGGGCGTCCGCTTCGTCTTTTAAAAAGTCTTATCCAACCTTGAATGCTAACCAAACAAAACAGAGTAACACAATTGTGACATTCCACAACCATCCATCATCATGTTACTCAAGCCAATAATGGCAGATCTGAAAAGCTCTATGCCATATAAAGGGCTCCCAAATAACAACAAAATAAAAACTCTTCCTAGAGAAATTAGTGGAAGTTGCACAGGTATTAGTGGGAGTTGCAGAGGAAAACAACCAAAACAATGTGAATGTTTTGATGGCATTACACAGCTTTGTTGTCCAGTGATTTTTTTTTTTGTTATTGTTGTTGTTTTTCATAGCTAGCCCGACAACAGCTGTGTTGAATTCTGGCCGTTCCCCTTGTGGTCTGTTGTGAGCTCAGTGTACTGCTATTATTCAGTGTGGACAAACGCTCCCACACACAAGCATTTGTTTTGTCCAGCACCAAGGTTCACCATTAGCCATCTGTAGACAGGTCTGCAGCCAGGGCCTCGCTTTGATCGCAGCTACGATACGACGCACCTCTGTCTTAAAGGAACACACCACCGACTAGAAGCACTCAGAGAGTGCAATCACTGAAGCCAAAACATCTAGATGCTGTTATGTTACTTATAGGATACATAAATGCACTAAGGTGTAATCACCAGTAGTACGCGAGCACGCTCTTGGTGCTATGCGGGATTATAAAATTATTTTAAAATAAAATAAAAATGTTCACAATCTGCCGGAGGTGGGACGCAAACCCGGGTCTGCAGCTTGGCAGACCATAGGGCTAACCGCTACACTATCTGAGCTGGTGTTAGTCCCATGCAGTAAAGTGGAGGCAACTACTGCGTGTTGTTAGAGGTGATTGCAGTTTGTAAGCTCATAACAGTTGTCAAACTATTATGTTACTTATAGGCTACATACATACACCAAAATGCAATCACTTGCTCTGTTTGTCATGCTCTCTGTTTGTCATATTACTCTACAAAATTTCATCCAGATCCGTGCATAACTTTTTCAGTTATACTGGTGCTGACAGACAAACCAACGTGACTGAAAACATAACCTGCTTGGCACAGGTGAAAATTCACACTGCAATCTGTTCCCTGACCTTAGCTAAGTCCATGCATACCTATCTTACCTCTGTGCGTGTGTTAGCCAAACAAACTGTTGAAATAATTATTACATCTTTGTGTGAGCCTCCTGTTGTGTTGACGATAATGATTGCTCATATATATCCTGATTTCTGTCGTTTTAGTGTTGTTGACTTTAAAGCCTACTTTGGCAGCTTCATCCTGTAGTGCCTCAAACTTCTTCCTTGGATGAGCTATCGTCTGGCTGAGTAGAACAATAATCATCTGCAAAGTTGAGATCTTTGAGCTTAGTCCTAAAGGAAAACAACTGACACTCACATACATGGATTTAAATTACCGCTGCACGCAAAGTGAGTGCATGGATGCAGGCATGATCCGTATGTATTGATTCGGCTAAGATCAGGGATTATCATATTTCAGGGTGGAATTCCAATAGTGTTTCTTTAACCCTATCGGAATTGCAGCAATGCAATGATCAACTTGTGCTGTGTTCGCAAAGCTGAACGAATACATGTTACAACTTTGAATTGTTTATGTGAAATGATATGTGTTTTGTATGTTAGTTAGTATAATATTGGTCCTCTGGTAGACTAAAAAGAACAAGGTTTTTGTCAGAGCGTTCATTTCCAATTTTAGTAGCAGCACAGGTGGTCGGTGGAGCGCTTTACGAGACGGGTGTAGGAACAAGTCGGAACACGAGTTGTGACTGGTCAGCATGCTTGTTTCAGACCACACAAACACACATTTTTGAAGGGATTCCAACCGGGGGTCAGCACTGAGGCGTATCACTGCACCGCTGAAACTCCACTCAGCTGAGAAGTTTATCAGCATGACTGCATGTTCCAGCTGCTCTGACCTCATGCCGCAGACCACAGGATGCTCGTTACTGTGGTGGAGAAGATAGTTACTGTGGTGAAGGATGATAGCACTTCAGGGTGTGAAATGTCTGCTCTAGATTTACTGCCATCATCGATTCATCTTGGAATTATGCGTTTGTGTGCCAAGCCACCGTCGTTTCCATGATGGTGCAAGTCAGAATCGGAATCAAGTTTATGACCATTGTTAATGATACAAGCTCACGGACTTGGGTATTTGCTGACTCAACCAACCGGTAAACACAAGAAAAATCAAAAGAAACGTACTTGGCTGACTATATACAGGGGCAGTCTGTGTACAGGGCAGGATTGTGCAAAGTAGTAAGAAGTAGTAGGAATGCTGGTCTTAGAAAGTGGCTAGTAAAGCGGCCTCCACTGAGGCTACCTGGCATTCAGTAGCCGAACGGCAGCAGGGAAGAAGCTGATCTTGTGTCATGAGGTCTTGGTTAAAGGACTGGAACCTCTTCCCTGGGGATGTTGTGAACGGAAAGTGACTACGGTGGGTTCAGAAGTGATCCTTGACACTTGTGTGCGCACTTGGGGAAGAGATAGAATATTGAAATTGCATTATAAAAATTCCATGATAACAAACACATTAGCAAGGAGTATATTCAATAGCTGAAATAATCCTTGCACTCCTGTTGGGTGGATAGAGCTAATCACAAAATCATCTGTCTCTGAAATTAGGAAATAATTGGCAATTGTATGTCCCAGGAGATAGGTTCAGTTGAAATAAAATGGATTATTATTCCTCTTATGTTATATGAAAATGCATCAAGTTTTTATCGACGGGTCACTTGTCCCATCACCGTACAATTACAGTTTTTTGAGAAATGACTACCACGATTATGGATTATGATAATATTTTGAAGGCTTTCTACAATTATGTCCATTCAATATTTTGTATTTGTACAAAAATGGCAAAATGGCAGCACAAAACTGCAGACAATAACAATAATAAATTCCTTGGGCATTATCGATTATTAGATTAGTCATTAATTTCATAATCGATAAGTTAATTATTAGTCTAATCGATTAGACTTATCGGTGCATGCCTAACCATGATATTAACAGCCTGCGAGTGCGCGTCAAAGCAGGCAACATGTCTTGTTAAAAATATGTTTTGGCAAACCAAAAAAAGAACTTTGGAGGAAATGTCTTACTGTGATTCTCAAAAGCATGCGCCGCTTCCAAGAAAAGTACCGAACGAGCGAAAGAAAAAAAAAGATATGCGACTCAAGTGCAGCATCGTTAGTGTATCTGAGTGAGTGCTTCATCTGCCTCCACCCCGCGGGCCCTCTCCTAGCGTGGCAAGACGTAAAAATAAACATGGCCGTGCTAAAAATGACAGACTTTTTAACATTTTTATTCTGATGACTGACACTCATGTATGTCAACTATCATGTCATGAATGAAGATTGCCTGCCATAAGCATGTGTTCATCTCATCCCTCAAGGAGATCTGCACTTATTAGATGCAGTGGTGGAAAGTAACAAATTACATTTACTCACATTACTGTAATTAAATAGTTTTATGAGTAATTTGTAATTTTCTGAGTAGTTTTTGAAATGCATAATTTTGACTTTTACTCAAGTACATTTTACCTTAGCACTTTTAGCTCTTTACATTTGAGACCCCTCACGTTACTGATTACAAAAGATATTGTTGAATGGTGATAATATTTAATTCGGGCGGAAAGTTAAACTCCTGCGCAGCTGCAATTTGAATATTGAATTAAAAAAATGTAGGCTGCATTTGATTCATGTCTTTTTTTGCATTAATTGAAAGTAACTTTTACTCATTTTACTCATTAGATTTTAAATGAAGTAATTTTTTTACTTTTACTCGAGTACATTTTGAGATGGGTAATTTTACTTTTACTCTGAGTACAATTTAAGCAAAGTAAAGATACTTTTACTCAATTACAATTTTTCAGTACTCTTTCCAACTCTGATTAGATGCAACGTGTCCCTGTTAGTTTCAAATCCTTGCTCCAACAAACATTTTTTTATATATCATTTATATGTTCACAAAACCTATACATATCAATCATCATTGTTTTATCTTAAGGACTCATTTGCGATGGTGATGTGCCAAGTGCCAACTGTAGTAACAAAATATGAAGCAATTCTAAAAAATGGGGTGGTACAGTGCGTAGCACCACTACCTCACAGCAAGAAGGACCTCGCTTAGAATCTCAGCCAACCCAGGTCCTTTCTGTGTGGACTTAACATGTTATCCCCGTTTCTGGGTCATTTTCCTCCAGGCACTCCGGTTTCCCCCAATACCAAAAGCATGTTCTAGTCAACTTGCTCCAGTCAGTGGCCCCCCGGGCGAATCTAGCCTGGCAAGCCAGAACCAACGAATCGTCCATGCATGGCACGCGCCTAGACGGTCCAGTGGGTCTGGGCCAACCAGCCAGACAAATCCATGCCACTTGTCACGCTTACTGCGCTGTGATTTTATAACTTCATTTGGTTGACACTTCGGTTCAGTCGCGTGTGATGCGTGGGCGATTAATTTGATCTGGCTTGCCAAGCTAGGGCGCTGCAGGGTTAAATGCAGAGGATGAATTTCATTGTAGATTATGCATATGTGACTGAATAAAGTATCTTTAATAGTGTATCTTTACCTTCATAAAAAAAATGCTTCACCGCTGTGATTCAAATCCATGTTTAATGGCCAAAATGAGTGCATAGTTCTTTAACCACTAGAGCACCAGATCGCTTGTCGGCGATAATGGTATTAAGCTATTGAGCTATATTCATATGATGTCATGCGTTACATATGTTAATTTATCACGTCTACTGCTCTGCGATTGGATAACTCGATTACATTTTTATTTTATTTTTATAATACCCCACCCGCCTCCCCATCTTTTCCTTGTCCAAATTCAGCCTGACCAAACATCACAGCGGTACGTGCACACGCACGGGCACACATGTTTTCCTGGCGGGCCCGGGCTAGCTGTCTCCTTCTCCATTCACAGTGTTTTATTTGTTGCTGCTAATGTTACATCTTCATCACCCCATTTCCGTGCTGCAGCACTTTAGCCCGGACTGCCCGGGGGTCTGAGCTTGCGTTGCGTTGAACCGGTGGGTGTCACTGAATGCACATGCGTACACAACACATGTGTAGGCACGCACATACACGCGCACACATACATGCATACATCCAGTCTGTGCACACATGCACAAACAAGTCGTTTTTCAAGCCAGCAGGAGGGCCCGTTTTTCTCTTTCTGCATTCTTTGTTGTTTTCCTGTGAACTCGTTGGCGCCAAGCTTGAACTTCAGCACAGTGACTTGGTAACCACTCTGTGGGCCTGGCTCTGTGGTGTTGTCGGTTAGACTGCTTCATCCAGCCCCATCCAGCCTGCTTAACTCAACTCAACAGAATTTTATATAGCGTCAAAATCGCAGCCAAAGCTGCCTCAAGGCGCTTCACAAAAGTGATTCCGTTTTTAAATTTAGATTTAAGGAATATAGCAGCTATTTACCTAACTACCTTTCAATAAGGACAATAATTTGGGATTGGTTACAGAACTCCTTTAATTCTATAATAACATCAAAAAGTGAAAAGATGCAGTTTAATAATCGTTTTGATTATCAAAAATTTGCAGATTAATCAATGATCAAAATAATTGTTAGTTGCTTTAATTTGTGTCCACAACACCTGTATAAATCAGCCTGCTGTGTGGATGTAGCTCCCCCTAGCTGTGTTGGTTCGGAGCCACAGGGCGGTGGTTTCGGTTACCTTGTGATTGTCGACCTGTGCCTTGACAGGAAGTGGCGGCTTGGGTTTCTAAAGTCACGCCAGGCCAGCTTGGTTCCTCGCAAACACATTACCCATGCTGGGCGTGTCTGTGTGCTACATGCATACAAACATGCATGCAATGTTTGTGTATGGTGGTATCTAGATAGATATTTTACTAGTCCCTGTGGAGACATTTAACTGTGGATACATGCATTAGTTGGGCAGTGAATTAGTGTTCCCTGTGATAATGGACATGAGAGTTCATGACTAAATCTCGGTCTGAGCCGCTTTACTTCATGCACTATACCAACTTTAATAAACAAGTTTAATAAAATGTGTTTTTAATTGGTTGTTACAAAATATTGTCTACCATCAGGCTGTGTAGTCTTCATTATTACTTGGATTATCATGTATTTAGTAAATAAGAACCTTGATATGTACCCAGTTATTAGGGCAGAATTAGTACTTATTATATAGGCTGGATTGCCCTAGAGTGAGCGACTGCCTAATGTGGGACAGCTAAGCTCCAGTGGCTCTGGGTCCTCCCTGAACAAATACATGTCAGTGAAACTATGGTAAAAGCAAACCGTGGTAATGTGTCTAACATTAAGTTCAACTGTTCTACACTACATTTCACTGTACCACATTAGACAGCTGATTTTTCCCGCTTTAGGAAGATGCAAAAAAATGGCCCACGTTAGGACAATCCACCCTACAATGCACTTATTATATTACTATGTATTTACATGTTAATTTCCGTAAACGTAAAAGGAAGCATGTTTTCTGTAAGGCCTGGGTAGAAGTCTGTGACACTGAAAGAGTTAAAATGATAAAATGGAACAATTGTGGCTGCTTTTATTGCTTGTCGAGGTTGTTTGGGTTCTTATTCAGAGCGGTGTTGGGTGAGCATCTGTGTGTTGGTTTCTGCTTCTGCATGCAACCTTGTGAGGTGAAATCTAAGCGTTTTTTTGTGTGCTCACCGCGCCACGGACTATTAATCCTCATGACTGTCTCAGCAGCAGCCGTGCACGCCGTCTGGGAGGAGCATGCACGCGCACGGGCATTCACGTGGACACGTGCACACATTCGCGGCCCCCGCGCGCTTGCATACAAACACGCAGATGCACCCACGTACAGTATACACAGGCAAGGAAGGACACATACAAAGGCATAAAAACGCATATATATATATTATTGATGTGTACTCAGTAGAGGTGGACAATATCCCAAGAAACGGATATACTTTTTGATTTGATTTGATTTGATGATCTCCATGTTGGACTTGAATTTACAAACAAACCACAAACAAAACACACATATAAAAGAACAAGAAAACAATTAAATATCACAATGCATGAAAGACATTTTATGTTACTCAAAAATAAAAAATAAGTGCATTCCCAGTTATTATTTCGCCATGAGTATTTAAAAAAAATCCAAAAAGGAATAGCAAGAAGTGCTTATTTACTCCTACCCCCTTATTTGCCAATCAAAGATGTCCATCAATCGATCAATATTAATGAACATAATATGATGTGTACTATGCTATGTTTTGCTATCTAAACAGCATACCCCCTTAACCGTGATATACCACACGTAGGTATAGGTCACATCTTTGTGTACATTTGTATTGCATACATGTTTTTTTACCTACGTCCACAACCATATGCAACTAACGTTACTATTTACCACTTTCCTCTCTTCTGTAACCCTCTATGATTCATATTTCATTGGCTAAACAAAGCCTTTAAGAGTGGACATCTTTGGAGATCTGCTGCCCTCTAATGATCAGAATGTGCATATATTCTCCCTGACTGCCTTTTGTGGGCCAAGGTGTCTTTCAGAGTTATGTAACGTATATCGCCACAAGAGGCCAGTTGATCTTCACACTGATGAGACAGACAGTTCAAATACGGCACTGAATGTATGTATTTCATACATTCATTCAGTAGCTGTATGGCAAGACGGAGCAAACTGTTCTTGTGACGTAAGATTTTTGGTTCTGATGGACTGGAACCTTCTTCCAAAATGGAGTTGTGTGATCATTGCTTAATTTGTAAAGTGGGAGGTCCCGGAGCCCAGAAGACAAGCTCCAGGGTGGGGGAGCTAGTATGGTAAAGCTGCCGGAGTGCATGGCAGAGGTCCTGGAACATGCTCCCCTCTGTCTTCCACCCTCAAATTAAGCCCTGATAGGCGTGATAAAGTGTCTGCAGATTAGAGCTACAAACAATGAATCGATTAATCGATGATAATCGATTATTGAAATAATCGTCAACTAATTTGATAATCGATCGGCAGCGATTAATCGTTTACTTGGCCCATTCTACGCTCAAACGTGTGGATTATATGTTGGCAGGTGGCATTCCATGGCCCCGCCCATTCTCTCCACAACCCCACAATGACACATAACAGGTGAAAACACAATAAGTTAGCACGGAAGAGTAGGGTCTTCCATGCAAATACTAAAAAAAAAAAAAATGTTAGCAATACATGGAGATAGCAAAACCGCAAAAAGTTTGCAATATCAATATTGGGAACTTGCAATAATTCACTTTTCAGGTTAATAATTGTTTCGATTTGAAAATAAGCCAATTAATCGCCAGTAAAAAAGGCTGATTAATTGATGATCAAAATAATAGTTAGTTGCAGCCCTATTGCAGATTGCAACTTTCTAGGAAAATAATGTTTCACTGCTAACTTTCTCTACTCTCAAAATAGGTCTTGATGTCACCATATGTCCCTTGGCACTGAAACGATTAATGTCATCAGTGGCCCAATTAGTGAAACTCAAGTAGTTTTTCTATCTGTGTCCAACAACATGTAATTAAGCCCCGGTATCAGCTTGCCTTGAGTGGAGAAGAGGAGGTAATGTAGGTTACCCACTGCTGCCATCCATCACGCTCCCTGATTAAGAGTTTCCTTCCCGTCGTGCGCGCCCGGTGGTAGAACGCTCGTCACCTGGAAACATAATTACCTTGTGACAAGCCATAGCAATTAACACAGGCAGCTATCAAATCTTCCTGCTGTTAGAACACAACACTGAAGCAACAACTTGATGTACTGTACACCAGAGCTGCTGTATGCCAGAGGCTTGTCCGGGGATTATTTAAGTAGAACACCACTGAAAATTAATGCTGAAATATGTTCTTCTCTGATTTTAGCTGAGTAGAAACATAGCTAACTTTGAACCTCAAGACTCAAGATTTATTTTAATTCACCATGTTGGAACATACTGTTATGATTCGTACAGCGAGAAATAAGCAATAAAGGAATTAAGGACTCAGTCAGGAATCCAATGAAAGTTTGGATGACTGAATGGCGACCCCGCCGTCATCCGTATACTGCAACACAGGAATCGAACACAAAACACTTGTAGCACACAGTGTGCGAATGAAAACAAAAGCAGTTGCCCACAGGCAATAAGAGTCTCTGAACACGGAGAATCAGTGTCCGTAACGAACTAAAAATGTCTTAGAAAATGTACTCATCTTCGAGGTCTGGTCCGGGACCAGTGAGCCGGATCTAGAGGCGGAGACGGAGAAGAAGATTCCTGCAGCAGTGAAGAGGAGGCTCTGGTTACCCCGATGACTGCTAAGCTAGGAGACTAATATAAAACTGAACTGAGAGCTAAGAGAGTTGTAGAGAGAGAGAGAGATCTGGCTATAATAAACCATAAACTGCCCCCTCGGTTCTCACCGAGTGAGGATCAGGACGTCGCGTCGACTCAGTGCCCGAGGCCCGCTTATGAAGGGCAGAGCGGCCAGTCACGAGGCCGCTCCGGCGCTGATTGCGCGCTGCACCTGTGTTCGTGCGAACCACAAACGAACACGGTGCCTGGGAGCCGCTCGTGGACGAGCGGCCCATGACACTTGACATTGCTTAATGCCCAACTAAAATTCTGTGTGTGTGTGCGTACAGTCATTTATATGCAATATTGTGAATTAAAATTAATCTTGAATTTTGAATTGATGTCGATGCATAATGCTCACTATTCTCTTCCGCTGTAGCACCACAAGTTGTGTCATTTTCTTTTGTAGTACTCAGCAGGGACCCCCCCCCCCCCCCCCACCCCCGCCCCCCCCCCCTCCCACACCCCCTTCTCCTCCTCCTACAGTCGGTCCATGAACAGGAACTTTCCGTGAACAGGAGGCAGAGGTGATGGCTGAGGAACTGGTTTACTGAAACACAAACATCATAAACTCCACAGCACTGGCAGGCCAGAGGCGTCCGCTGTGTGTGACAGCAGGCTGTATGGTGTGCGTTCCACCTGGTCCGCACCCAGACACCAAACAGCAGTTCCTAGGTGGGGCTGTTACATTTAGCAGCCTCCAATACACACTAACTATTCCTGTGTCTCATATGGCATCAATGGTGGCAGTGGCCTGAAATATAGTGCACTTACTTCTTCAGTGACACTCTTGATGTGTCGGAAATCGCTCCCTATTCCCTATATTGTGTTACAGGTGGCGCTTTGGCGCCACTTACTATAGCCTGGGATTTGCGGCTAGAGGGCGCTATGCCCTTAAGGCGCTGGGCGCCAGTCCCAGGAGGAGTCACGAGGAAGAAATGCTAATTCTAACGACTAGCACCTGTGGCTCCTACTATTTAACCAGCAGGCTCCGTCGGTTCTGCCTGCTGGCATTGTCTTGGAACCCGAGGCCTCAACCATGCGGTTATGGTTTTCTGCCGGCAGGGGGGAGTTTATGTTAAGTCGATCTTTCCACTCCTGTCTGTGCATGTGTAGCTCTTCCCTCTAGCAGCAAACTATGACTAGCGACTCAAAACACTCCGTAGTCCCTTCTCTGGGGCCAGCTACCAATGATTATCACACTCGGCGAGTTGTGGCCATCTCGAGCCACAAATACAAGCACTTTCAGTGTAAGCCCCATTACACAATTTTATTGATTGGGGTTAGTGTGTAAGTGGGACAGGAGAGATTGTGGGAAGACCTTGCAGAAATGTTGGTGAAAAACTTGCATACAGAGCACTGATCATCATCACTCTTGTAGTCTGGCTGACCATTGGGGCGCCACTGAAGACTTTGCAACCAGATCTCACCATCATCTCTCTCTGTCCTCGGCCTCTCGCATGGTCTCACTCAGCCTGCAACTTGTCCACTCTTGGATGTTATCTTCCCACCGCTTTCTCTGTCTTCCTCTCGTCCTTCCACCTGGCACTGTGCCTTGAAGGATTGTATTTCAGTCCTTGGGAGCTTGTGGCATGTCCATACCATTTTAGTTTTTGTTTTTTTGACTGTGGTTAGTAGATCTTCATATGGTCCAAATGCACTAATATTTAACAAAAACTCAGGACAGCGATAGACAGATTGATATAGATCGATCAAGATATAGATAGATAGATATAGTTAGAGATATAGATAGATAATATGTGTACATATTTATACGTGTGAGACACTAATTATTTTTCCATTACGCTGTAGGGTGTGCACAGAGCAGCAGTCCAGCCAGTTCAGCAGTTCAGCTGAATTTGAACAGCGTCTGCAACATTCCTCAACAGATTGATTAGGGCGGCTCGTGGAAAACACAGCTTAGTCATACTTGTGACAAACAAGTGATTATCGTTCAGCAATCTACGGTGCGCCTGGCAGATTTACACCGCTCCGTCGGCTGCCGTGAAGCGCCCCGGAGCGGAAAGTCGGCCAACCCTGATCTCACCTCCTGCTGTATTTCTCCCCCACCGCCGCCTCCCCTCTCGTCTCCCAACATGTCTGTTGTCATCACCCGCAGCGTGTTATCATGGCAAATATTGAAGTCGTAAATCATACATTTTACAGCAGTCTGAATACTCCAGTAATCCCAATTGGAAAATTATGAAACGGGCTCGACCGTTTAACCACCAGCCATTTGGGCTACATCCCTCCAGTCATTGGAATGTCCACTCTTTCAACCGAGCTACACCCAGCCCAAAAAAATAAATAAATTACAAATTAGTTTTTGGAAATGACACATGGAGCAAGTGATTCAATTTTTTTAAATTCCTGTAGCCTATAAGTAACATAATTGCATCTAGTTTGACTACTGTTATGAGCTTACCAATTGCAGCAACACGCAGCAGTTGACTCCACTCTACTGCGTTGTACTAACACAGCTTAGATAGTGTAGTGATTAGCCCTGCGGTCTGCCAAGCTTGAGACCCGGGTCATCCGGCAGAAAATAGTTTTACGACTGTAAATCGAGCATGCTCGCGCACCACTGGTTACAAGTAATGGTGCATTTCTGTAGCCTAACTAACATAAAAGCGTCCACATGTTTTTGCAGGTGGATGGACATTTTTTGGCGCAGGTTTGCACTCTCTGAGTGCTTCTGGCTCTTTGTATGATCTTTCGGTTCCCATGATGCATTGCGTTTTAAGATCACACACACTCCCCATTCGGAAACACGGACCCGCCCACCCATGACCGCCGTGATACACTTTCTACGATGCGGTCATACTGTCCTCTACCAGCTGGGAGGCGCTGTGTATGTAACTTTATTTACAGCAACATCCAGTTTGTTTCACACTGCCACATATAGATTGATAGATAATCATTACTATCTTCACTTGTAGCAGAATGTATACCAACATGGGTCATCCTTCTCAGAGGCACCATTGCTAATCCGTCTAGGGTCGGTACGTTGAGTCCTGACCATACATAGATGTTGTCGCACCATCTTTTGGGTTGTCTGCCTCAGCTTCTTTTACCTTCTACTAAACCCCAGAGGCACGATTAAGTTATTTTTATTATATCGCCGTAGAGATCTGCTTTTGTTTTTCACCATTTTTGGTTTGATCAACATTAAAATAGAATAGAAAAATGACAATTTGTTATGATTCTCAGGAGGAATAAAGAAGTTGCTTGACTGCACACCCGGCTTTTGGTCAGCCGGAAGAGTCTGAAAGAAGAGTCTGAAAGAGTCTGGAAGCAGATGAATCGAGTGGTTAATCCTTAAAACTAAATAGAGTAATATTAAATTTGACTACTCCACGAGTGACGTCATCAGGAACAAACTCACAACGAGGGTAGGAAAATAAACGCCGAAAAAAACATTAACTTTTACTGGCTTTAGCCTCGAAAGAAAACATAACATTCCCTACCAGGCTAACCCACCTGATTAGGGTCCATCGCATCGTCAAACGCTCTGCGAGATCCTTATGAAGAGGACAGGAGCGAATCCGTGCACTGCTGCGCTGATGAGGCTCACAACACAATTTATCCAAAAAAGCAGCAAACCTCTCCTTTATTCTGTGAGCTGTTAAAATTGCTACACAACATTTTACAGAGCTTCAAGCATCAGTATAAACTGCTCGGGAATGACATTAAAATGGTTAATAATTAATTCAAAGCATTATATTTTCAAACATGATTCTAAGCCTTTATTCATTTGATCTCTATTCTTGTTCTTTTTAGTTTGGTTGGGATTAATTCCACACCTTTGCTCAACGTTCCATAACTTTATTTAAGTTGGATGTAAGGGCATGCCGGTGGCGGGACCTGCGGTTGCAATAACCAAAGATTCCATCTTGCAAAGCTGCAATTATCGTTCTGGTGTTGCAAAACAAACATCAGCATCACGGCACCATCAGAACAGTGAACCGATTCTTTGCTGTCAAAGGTGTGATAGGACGATGTGGTTCGGAGTGAGTGATGAACTTTCCATGTAGGACGGAGGTGGGCAACTGGTGTTCCAGAAAGTTAAAGTACCACCTTTTGGCTCTACCTGGTCATTGCGAGTAGGTATTGTCAGAATCAGGATCAGCTTTGTTTCACCAGGTTGCCTTTGCAACAACCTATCTTCTGAAATCCCTATCTTTCGAAATCTCTATCCTTCAAAATTCACTTAATTTCAGAAAGTCATCATGCCATTTTTTGCTAGTAAACAATTATGCAGCCTAGGTAATAGGTGGGCCTGGCAGATATTACCCACAACAACTCGCGGTATTGTTTTTTTTATTTTTAAGTTATTATTCTAAACTTCATTACAAAAATCTATTTATGCAACAATGTTGGGAAAAGCAGCTAGAGTTTTGGCAGTTCATGCCTAAATACTTAAAGTCTTCTCTGCTGCTTCGAGAGCAGTGCAGACACGCCTGGGGACTAACGATGCCCAGGTGTGGCCCATGATTTAAGTCAGCCCCGGGCAGTCCTTATCTGAGGTCCACAACCTTTATTTTCACTAATGAAAATATTTTCTTGAAATAAGTTTGATGAAGAACTTTTAGTTTCCAAGACTGAATGCTTTTATCTCTCATTTTTGTAGTGTTATTTAAGGATTATTTGTGAGGTGGGATAGCTAGCCCTACTCTCAACCTTCCTCCTTTTTCAGCCGGGCTTAGGGCCTTCCTTGGTGGATTTTGATAGCTTGTTTTTTGTATATTGCCTATGTTATTTGTGGTAACGCCGGGCGCGCACATTCTTCAAGTTGTTGTGGCATCGTTTGGTATGCCTCCCTCTGCTTCTTTTACCTCCCACTTAAAATCACTCAAGGAGTTTTGTTAGGTCGATTTGGGAGCATTTGATATGACCTCAGTTTTAGACAACTGCTTTTGATTATCGTCATTATTGATTTGAGTGATGGTGATGATGTTCATTTTATATGGACATTATAAGTTACATTATATACATACATACAGTTACATACATACGAACCAGATGGCTTGCTTTAAGCGTGTTAGCACACGTGCTAATTTTCTTTCAACGCATGTCCACAACTACAACATGTTTTTGGTGGTGGGGGAAACCGGAGTGCCCGGAGAACATCCACACAAGACACGGTGCTGGTCAAGCACTGTGGTGAGTGACATGTATGGAGTTCAATGTGATATGTGAGTTTGTGATTTGTCATTCGTAACATGATGTGGTTTTGGAATTGTTTAAGAAAATGCTACAGACATGTCACAAGATCCCAAGGTCTCTCAAAAAAACGCAATCCTTCAAGGCAGAGTGGCAGGTGGAAGGAGGAGAGGAAGACAGAGAAAGCGATGGAAAGATAACATCCCGGAGTGACCAGTTGCAGGCTGAGTGACACCAAGCGAGTGGCCGAGGACAGAGAGCGCTGGTTGTAAAGTCTTCAGTGGTACCCCAACGGTCAGCCAGACTACGGGTGTGATGATGATAATGATAAGACTACTGGTTCTGTAGATTTGGCTTTTAATGTTTAGCGGAATTTGTTAAGACGATTTAATTCTGTGACCTGATTCAGGTGATTCAGGTGACATTCACAATTCCGTCACTGGTGTGGTGTGAGTCAGTCAGGCCTTAATTTCTGCAATGCCTTCTAGCCATACCTGGTATACAGAGATGGGAGTTGTCGACTGGGTTATACCAGTGCAAGCTCCACATTAAAAAAATTAAATTTTGGCAGCTGTCAGCAAGGTAGCGCTATTGGCACAGGCCATCAACCTGCCATCCTGAAGGACCAGTCCCTGCGTGGAATGTGGCTTGGCCCGCGGGGACCCCAGGGTGTTTTCTCAGATGCCTGGAAAAATAAATGAAGCTGGCGCTCATTTCCTGACAGGAAGTGCCGTGTTTACGGGGCTCTGGCCAGTTTATCTGTGGCTGCCGAGGGGAAAGTCGGGCGAAAACTCCATTGCCGTGTCCGACGCAAGGTGGATGGTAGACTGCGACGAGCGAGAGAGAGGGGGGACCCCCGAGAGGCCTGGACTCAGTCACAGTACACTGCGGCGGTGTAATGGGGGCCCCGACTGACCCGTTTCAAGCCCCCACCCGGGCTTCATCTGAGCCTGACTTTGTAAGCCGCGGCGGTGCACAAAGAGTCGCTTCTCAGAGGGCGCCGGGGTCTTACGAGCCGGGCCGATACGCTAATGAGCATGACACACTAACGATCGTGACACGCTAACGAGAGCCGAGCCGCTAACAGTGGCAGTGAACTGTGAGTGGGGGAAAAAAAAAGTCTTGTGATTTTAACTTGACCGAGTTCTACATTTTTCTCAATGTACATCACAGCCCTGTATAGTTGGTGCACGCTGGAGTGCCAACCAAATGCAGCAGACTATGCCAGGGCCTCATGACCCTTTTCACCCAAAGGACCCCTTTTCCTGGCTTAAAGTAACTCATGGACCCCTTCATTTTAAGGGGCGTAGCCAATTTTTTGTACCTGTAAATAATGCATAGTATAACTTTAAACTTTAAACTAAAATTCACTTACTGCATCCAGGTGGTAAATGCATATATCAAAACATCCAGGCCTTTTGTGGACCCCCAGTTTAAAACAGTAATTGAGAAATGATCTGGATCCACTCGATGCAGAATCAGGATTTTTCTTTTTAAGGATGCTTCACAAAATGACTTAAAAAGTAGTGGACAGATTTTAGCATTGGGTAGATTATTTTTACGATGGATCCGTTTAGCACAATTGACTTCAATCAGGATACTTGATCTAGCTAGTGATTTCCTGCCTTTTTCTTGCACTATAGACAAGATCGGCAGGTAAGAATTCTAGGCTGAATATGACTTACGCTGTTGTTACGTCGCTGTGTTCTGACTTAGTTTTGAACTTGTCTATTTAATGGGAGCACACATCTATTGCTATATTAAAGAATGATGGTCGTAACATAAGCTGCCCAATTCGACATCAAAAGGTTCTAGTGCGGTTCAATGCCCCTCAAACTTAATTCAATAATCTGCTCAGCCCGTTCCATTCACTCATTTTTGAGGGACTTAGCAGAGATTGCAGCCATCCCATTTGTCCAGAAGAACACGTGACCATACACAGTGAGTAACTTCAAGTCATATTTTCACATTTGCTGTGTCCGAAATTGCTCCCTATCCCCTACTCCCTACCCCCCATATAGTGCACTCACTTATAGTGCACTCAACAGCAACTGCTGAGATTTCAGACACTAGAGTTGGCGCCGTCAAAATTATTATAATTACAAAAAATATAATTATAAAATTCAACATTCATCACAAAAAGTCAGGAGTACTTACATTTATAACTATTTGCTGCAGTCGGTCGCTATTGACTCCCGCCGCGGCCTTTTCATTACGTTTAGTTCATTTTTAAAACGTCTTGCAATGCATTGTGGGTTATATTGCTCCTTCAAGGGTACATCTGATGCTCACTACATTTCGCGGTGCATTGTGGGATACTTTCAGTGCACTATCTAGGGTACATGGAGAATTCGGACACCCCTGCGAAATGGCGTGCACCCCATATAGTGCACTATATGGGGGTTAGGGAGCGATTTCGGACACAGCCAATGTCAGCCTCCTGTATTTAGCGTGTAAACTCGTCTATTACCATTGCTGTGTATTAAAAACTTGAGGTCATTTTGTTTCTGGAAATGACGGAAACACGAGCTAACCTGGTCAAACCTCTGTGTGAGTCAGGAGCCTCTACAGGGGAAGCGTGGTAGGACTGAGACCATCCATCCAGGCAGTACGCCTCGGGCGACCGGCTGAGAACCGGATGTGTCTGCCGGCCGTGTAGATGGAGGGCGATGGAGAGCCTCGCCACAG
>OMKY01118144.1:0-10887 GCA_900302395.1 Bregmaceros cantori | reverse complement strand
GTGGTCCATTGTGTTCAAAGTAATTAAATAATTCAAAAGGTGAATAAATTGAAACGATGGGTAAAATGTAAAGATAGATTTGAAAGAAAGAAGTAAAGTAGTGGAAACTGTCGGATTCTAACCCAAAATGTTTGGCTTTGCAGGCAAATGTACTACCACTAAGCCACTCAGGCTGATGGGTAACCAGGGAACCAAACGAATTTACCACTCTACCTAATTTAATTGAAACAACGACAACTCGGTCAGCCAATGAATTAACAGAGACGGAGAGTGACGTGGCCGAATGTATGACGCGTTTAGGACCTCTCTGCATCGATTGGATGTTTACTTTTGCCCTGCCTACATAATAATCAATCCTGATTGGTCAATTTCCCCATCACTCTCCACGCCAAAAAAGCGTAGGTGTCAAGTGGCCCAGGACTTCTTTGGGAGAGCAGAAGGACCCCCATTACAATGAATGGAGAATGACGATTCTGAGTGGATAACATGTTTCAGAGTATATTAACCCTTTCATTGCTGATGTGAACTTGACAAGGAACCAATTCTAGAACATAGACGATGTATGAGATGTATTAATGTATCATGATGTATTCAATTAAATGAGACAGTTACTTAAATACCTATTGTAATTATAATTACACATATTTAAAAACTTTTTTTTCCTCAGTTTTCTAGGCCTTCTCTGAAGGCCTAGAAGGCCCTGAATATTCCCCACTGATATATATATATATATATATATATATATATATACTGCGGAACACTGTGCAAGGCTGACAAAAGAGTTGCGTCCCTTCCAGTTTCAGCAGGAAGCAAAAGAAACTGTAGCAAGACACAGACCATGATGGACTGGCTACTCGGGTGTAAGCACATCCCCTCAGCGCGCTGTGCGTGCCAGCTCTGAATCAGCGTGAGCAGGCGTTTTAATTGGTGCCACCGAACGCCCTTCAGTGGTGGCGGCGCCATGAGTCATCAAGCGCCGTGGAGAGCGGTGATTAGATGACGGCGCTGCTCCCACCATCCAATTAGTGTTGCTGTGTGCGGCCCACTACCACACGTGGGCCCAGTTGTTCGTCGTACCACTGATACATTTGTTGGGCAAAAGGTCAGCCCAGGAAGTGTCCCGCCAAATAGGGAAGCGCTGACCTTAGCCGTGCATAATGGTTGACTCGTTCCGTGCCGAGCACTATCACAGAGGTCTAACAAAAAACAAAAAAAATCTAAGTCAGCTTTTTTTTGCAGACCCTTCACACACTTAAAAGCTTTTCATTTTGTCAGAAAGTTAGAGTGTGCTTTATAGTCCAGTGCACCTTTATCTTTGGATTAATTCTGTGTTTATGACCTCATAGCGATTTTGTGTGGTTCACTTTGCACCATCGATCGCAAACAGTGACTGGCAGTAACGTTAGCGTGCATTCGGGAGTAATGTTAGTCTATAAAATTAAATTAGTTGATACTTGTGTATGATACAATATTGCATTTTTATGTTATTTTTTTGGGCGCAAGCACCGTTTTTTATTCTTTATTGAGAGAGACAGTGATAGGATTAAATCAGAAACTGGGATGAAGAGTCGGGGGGCGACATTGCAGAAAAGCCGGAAGGGGGCATGGGAAACTGTGGCACTGCTCGACCTATGGTCTGGCGGGCGTGCTCTCTAACCACTCTGAGTGGTATAGTCTTCACACTGGATGGACAGGATCTCAGTTGCCCAAAAGCTAGCTCCTTTTTTCCCCCCCCCCCTTACTCTATTTACTGCATCCTTGAATATGAACATACACGAGGAAATTGATTAATACATTTGAAATTCAAATCAGATTATTGTATTCAAAAAGGGCAGTCCAGAAAATATTCTGTACAAATTCAAGTCAGGATTAACAGTTAGAGAAGAGAAGCTGCACATTGTAAATCTGTCCATTTTGTCACTGAAATATTTAAGTAGTCAATTGAGAATTTTGAGTTTTTATGAGTTTTTTAAGTCTAAATAAACTGCTCTGCAGTGATTCAGGTAGTGAGAAAGAGCGTTGCAAAGCACATAGATGTCTTAATGACGGCAAAGATAAGTCATTAGTTCGCTTCTCCTCACCGACAACTTTAGTGCATGTCTGTTCCCCCTTCTTCTTCACCCCTTTCCATGCAGCTAATCGTGAATAAAGCTCAAAATGGTCTGAACAGGTTGTAAAAAAAACAAAATAAAAAAATAAAAAAATAATTACAATGATAAAATTATTTGGTTTGAAGGTTTCAGAAAAACAAAACAGAAACTAGAATCAACAATTTGGCTGGAACAATGTTTGTATAAAATAGCTGGAGCAACAATTTAGAACAAGTTTTAAACAAACATTTTCACACACACGCACAATCGACACAATCTCGCACAAGTCAGAGTTCAACGCTCGAGTCGTCGTGATCAAGTGGACATAGAGCGAGGAGCCGCCATCTTCGCAGCTCTCGAGAACGGCCACCGAAATGGCTGTGAAAAAAAAAAAAAAACAGCGTTATCGCGCCGGTGCCGCGTTGGTGTGTACCGGCTGCGTGTGTTTGCACGGAACACACAAAGGGAGTTCAAGAACACTCGATGCGCCTCATCCGGTGTTGCCGCGGCAACCGATTGCAACACTGCCAGCTGGCGGGCGCGGAGGTTGCGTGGCGCGGCGCTGATGGAGGTCAGGCCAGCGTGGCAGAGACGCTCTCCTCCGTCTGCGTAATTGCGTGGATGAGAGCAAAGATAACTCATGTTCACTCGCTCTTTGCTGCTCTTCAGCTTTTTATTTATTTATTTTCTTTCACTGGAGTCGCCCGAATAGGCAGAGTAGAGGAGCACACGAGACAGCATGACAGATTTCGTCAAATGGAACCGAGCGAGGAGAGGGGGTAACGGCAGGTAGAGAGGAGAGGTAGAAAGCGGGAAGGAGAAAATAAATAGAGATAGATTGGAGAATAAAGAGCGATGAGTAAGAGGCCTGGCAAATCAATGCACATGGCTTGCATGGAACATTTATGATCCATTTCCATTACATGGTACTGGTTCAATTCATCTCTGGTACCACATACTTTTCTGAGTGTCATTTTCCAGTACAAGGCAGTACCCCCTCAGGATAACTGATAGTCATTAGCAGAGATGGTAAAAGTACCCAGATTTCTTACTTGAATAGAAGTGAAATATATATGATGGAAAAAAAAACTTTAGTAAGAGTACAAAGTACTGATCCAAATATTAGACTTAGACTTAGACTTTCTTCATTGTCATTGCACAAAAAACAGTGAGGTCATCGGCAACGAAATGCCTTTGCCTGGCTTCCCGTTATACTTTAGTGCTACAGACCTAAGAAGTGCAGTATAGTGCAGTATAGAGAATAAGCACCACATAGAAAAACATCAGGAAGGATGCAATTATCAAAATCAGCAGGGGGAGAAAACCAACACTATGAGAACATTTCCGGTTCTTGAGCATTACTATTGTTACTGAAAAAATAAAATATCTTCATATAGTCAATCAACAAAAAGAAATAAGTGGGAAAGGTAAGGAGTAGAAATACTTATATTTGTGTTGAAAATCTAGTAAGTTAAAAGTGTCACTTATTTTTTATTTTTACTGTGTTTATTTACCCCATGTATCTATTGCGTCTGACCCAAATTCCATATGTGTATATAGTGTGTGTATATGCAACAAAGACGAATAAAGCTTCAGGTATCACATTTTTATTACCAGCTTTATTACCTGCTTTCTTGGAACCTTGACTGAGGTGGTAGCAAAACAACGTATACCCATTACCAGGTATGAGTTTTTTTTTTTCCAGAATGGAAAATCCCCCAAAAAGGTGATGTGAATTCAGTTGACTTGAGCGTCTGTTGAGATTAAACCACGGGAAGTGAAATACGAGAAGTGGAAATGACACACACAAGCCCTGGCCACAGTGAGTGTCATGACAAAATAAATAATTATTTTATTTTATATGTGACATATTCCTTAGCTGGCCAGATACAGAGGCTGTGTGAAGTTGCAGGGTATGCATTAAAAGCACCATTCTTAACCAGGGTTCCACAGCCCCCTAGGGGTCCACAAAGACCCTCCAAGGAGACCACAGAAGAATTAAACCGGGGGTCTGCGAAATGTCTGAATGTGTTGATATATGCATTTAACATGCCGTTGGCCTTTTGTATTGGAGACTGGCATGGCAGTCATAGCGGTGTATCAGTTGATATGTGTGTTAACTTAAAACACATATCGACAAATATTGGTTTTGATTTTTGATCGGTCAAATGACTAAAGTGTAACCAAAATATGATAATTTAAATAATAATTAGGGCTGCCATAACATCGGCGAACATCATAATTGTTAACCTGAAACATTACTAAAACCGTAATATCTATTTGTTTTGGTGTGAACCTATATCATGCATCTCTTTTTTGTTCTTTTTTCTTTAGGGTTTTTTTTTGGTGCAGGCGCCGTTTTTCATTCTTCATTGAGAGGGATCGTGCTCGTGCTGTGGCCTGGGAGATGCGCTCTCTAACTACTCTGCCACCCCGTGCCCCTCTATATCGTGCATCTCTAATTATTACTGAAGATTTTCACCATGAACAAAAAATGGATGTAATGGAATACTAAGCCCCTTTTTTCACTGGCTTACTTAAGGCCAGCACGGCACAGTTCACATGCACATCCACCCCGAAAATCACTACTCCACAAGTTCAAATCACCCCTTCGTGGCTGTGTTAACAACAGTGGAAACACGTTCTCCGTTAACTTAACTGAGATGTGGCGAACTGTGCCTTTTTTCGTAGTGGAGAAGTGGCTTTAGACTCGACGTGTTTCCCAACTTTCCCAAGGTTTACCTGAAGGGCTCCCCCACTGGGCTCATGCAGAGTACTACATGCAGGTTGTTGCGAACCCTCTCAATCAGGTAGGCAAACAAGGCTTCTGTGGTCTCCACTATGCCCTCCTTCCTGGCCGAGGAAGACAGCTCTCCACACACCTGGAGGTAACACACCTGGTTAGAACTCTCCATTCCGGACGCTCGGTGATTCAAATCAACACATTGTGGTACAGCAACAAAACGCGACACAGAAAAAAAAACATTTTGATTTGAAGTTTGGCTGTGTACATGTACAGTGAAGTTCTTCCGCTGGATTTAAGCCATCCCTGAGGAGGGTGGGCAGCCACGTGCGCAGCACCCGGGGGCCAATTCCAGATTCTGAGCCTCAGCCAAGGCCACTGAATGGAGCAGGTTAACTAGAACATGTTTTTGGTGGTGGGGTAAACCGGAGTGCCCAGAGGAAACCCACGCAGACACGGGAGAATGAAACGCCACACAGAAAGGACATGTCCGGTTTGGGATTCGAATCCAGGACCTTCTAGCTGTGAGGCAGCAATGCAAAGCACCGTGCCGCCCCCAAAATAATCAGCAACATAATCCCATCGCCACATTTCAACAGTAACGTAAGGGATTACATTCCATTACTTTTAAGTTACATTTAAAAAACAATTATAATACAATCCAGTCAACAATGTCACGCTTTCAAGTTATTTTTAACTTTCTGGATTTCGGCACCAAATGATGCTCTATGTATGTTGTGTTGTTCATTTAGAAGTTATTATTATGACTATTTTAATAATGATTATACTACATGAAATCATTCTATTCCAAGTGTAATATTAATTTTTATTATATAATTTGAAATGTAATTTTAACCGAGAAGAAAGAAATAGGGGGAGAGACAAACAATGAGAGATAAAGAGAGAGTCAGACAAAGAGAGAGTGTGAGATAGAGAGAGAGAGAGAGAGATATGAAAGCGGACCTCGTTGAGTTCGTCTGGTTTGTACAGGTTGGGGACCTCTCCGGAGCTCAGGATGTTATTAACATCCTCCAAGAAGGACTCCTCCACCACCTGGGCGTCACTGAACAGGAACACTGTGGGCTTATATTCCACGCCCGTCAACTGGTACAGACGCTTGATGTCTGCAACACACAGTGCACACCGATAGCGAACGCTGTTAGCCTGGCGATCAAGAACCAACGCATCGTCCGCGCATCGCACATCGCTTGCATTGGGTCTGGGAAAATCAGGCTCGCCGTTGGTACGGAATCAAACGACCAATCAGTGCAGACGTGGGGGGAGCTTTTACGGGCTACGCAAGGAGTTTGGTGGTCACGCCTCCACGCTGCTTGTCCCACCTACTTTGCTGTGACTGGATAACACAATTTGATTGACACTTTTTTTATTTTTACACGTTTTTTAACCCTGGTTTTACCGGACCCTCAGAGATTGCAAACATGCATCGTAGTGGTACAAAAAATAGTACTTTTAGTGCTGGCGGTATGTGTGCCAACCCATTATCAATGTAAGTGCTCGTAGAGTAGCGTGATTGCGATTGACGCCACCGACGAACGTGCTCAGCACAAGCCAACTACATTTCCCAGCGGCCCCAGCGACCCGGAAGTCTGGTCACATGACCGGGGTAAGCGCCCGGTGATCTATCGGAATGTTGGTGATTAAGAATGATTATGTTACTTATAGGCTACAGAAATGCACCAAAATTGAATCACTCCTTCCGTTGGTGATTTCCAACAACTCCAGAAAATTCCAGATTCCAAATCCAGCTCCGTGCACAACTTTTTCAGCTATCCTGGCGACAAACCAACGCGACCAAAAACATAACCTGCTTCGCGGCGCACCCCTGGCGCAGGTAAAAAAACAACCCTCCAGATATCTAGCACAGGCAAGTCGACCTCACAGCCACTTGGCTGCTATTTGACATCAAACGCAAAAGGGCAGGCTCTAAAAAGAAGATCACTACTTCCACATACACTCCACGGGCAAAAAGCCAATAACTTGTGCCTGCTGGTCATGGCATGGTAGAGTGCTGTTGACAAATTATAGCTGACAGCAATGTAAAAAAATAACGGAAAAAAAACCAACTAAAAAGTTCATATTAGGGAACCATCTGTTCTGTTTATAGTTCAAAATGATGACCTGATGATGAATGAACAAATTCAATTTACAAGGACTGAATTGAAATTTGAACTAGTTCATGTTAAATGTGAACGTGCCCAACACTGCAATACGGTGCATACTTCCACAGGGTTTCTGTAGTCTGCAGTTAAATTGTGATAGCTTGCAGGGATTCTTAAATCCTTATATTATCTGAAGAAGAAATTCTGCCGAATGAAACAGTGCTAATTACCCTCCACCATTTGTCAAAGCCAAGGAGCCCAACTAGAGGATGTGCCATGTTCCTGCCAGTGCATCAGAGTGTCCTTAAAGCAGAAGGTAATTCGTTTTTTTGGGGCGGAGAAAAAAGAAAATCCAGTTATTTCTTTTTCTTACACGTCATGAAGAGTAATGATAGAAGACAATATCATGGCTTATCTAGTAGGGTAATCTGAATTGGCAAGCCTTATCAAGTCAATGGATGGATCCATTTCATCCAGAGGTAATAGAAATAATATATCTTTATTCACCACTGGAGTAGAACATTTTCTGTGGCTCGGCATATCAAGTTTCGTTGTCTTTTCCAGTGCAAGGGCAATTTTCTCATTTTATTGACAGAAGGGGCATAGCGAACGTGCAGTATATGACCGTGAGGGGAGCCGATATCACGCCGCTGAATGCGCTGCGGTCTACATCGACAAGACTATGTATGGGGCTGCCTTGGAATACCTTCTACGCTACGGCACAGGAGCCACCCCAATACATTTTTTAATATCAGGTGAAATTTTCTGCGCCAGTTTTTCTAATTTTGTTGGCTGTGTTAAAGTGAGAGCCGAGACGAGTGGACATCCAGTGTATGACCGTGAGGGGAAGCGATCTAACGGCACTGCGTGTGCTGTGCTCTAAACCCTCCATTCTTAACCAGGGGTCCGAGGACCGCTAGTGGTCCGCAGGGAGGAGGACCCAGGTGGTCTGCGGAGGAATTGCAGTTTTAAGCCAGGGGTCTGCAAAAAGTCTGAAGGTGTTGATATATGCATTTAACACGACACTGTCTGTTCAGTTCTGCAGTAAGTGAATTTTTCAGGAAATGAAACGGCACTGGCAGAGTTTCATTGTTAACTAGAATCAAGATTCCCATTTTACCCGCATTTTGAAGTGATACAATTTTTTCCACAGTATTCTAATAATTATTGCCATATTATACAGTTCCAGATATGGAATATTGGCTATAACCCTAAAAATGAAGGGGTCCCTGAGTTACTTTTAGCCAGGAAAATGTGAGAAACGTCAAGAACCCCTGCTCTAAACCACAGCAACAAGATGCATGAGACTGGCTTGGAGCAGCAGTCTTACCTTTTGTGCCAAGGGGCCATGTTTTTTGTGGCCCGAGTAATTTTCCACATTTCTATTGCAGGTTTAGCAGAAAGGGAGTGAAGAAGAAGGGAGCAGACATGCAGGAAAGCTGTCGGTGGGAAAAGCGTAGCCACGACTCACCGCAACATGTTTTGCAATGCTCTGTCTATCTGACTGAGCTAACTGCGCAGCACTTACTGTCCTGTGTTCCGAACAAGATTCAGCAGGAGCACATGCCCACCACGGTATTTAAAAGCGATGCTGGGAACTTGCGATCTACTACTCCACACCCAATGTTCTCATTTTCGCAACCCATTCCATTAGATTGTCTACCTCGATGCATACGAGTGAATGCAGATATCCCTTTGGTCTGGAAGAACATGTGACCAGATCTGTGAGTAATTACATGTACCTGCGCCGGGCCTGCGCCACGGATGCAGGTTATGTTTTTGGCAGCGTTGGTTTGTCTGTCCCCAGGATAACTGAAAAATGTGTGCACCTATCTGGATGAAATTTTGTACAGTTGTTGGAAATGACACACGGACAAATCTATTTACATTTAAATTAATTTTGGTGCATATCTGTAGCCTAATCATACTTAATCACCAACTTACCAATAGATAGCTGGGCGCTTACCGTGGCCACGTGACCAGACATCTGGGTCGCAGCTGGGAAATGTAGTTGGCTTGTGCTGAGCATGTTCGCCGGTGGCGTCAATGGCAATTGTGCTCTACGAGCACGTGCATTGATAATGGGTTGCCACACATACCGCTAGCACGAAAAGTACTATTTTTTGTACCTCTCGGTGTGCTTCTAGTTTGGAGTTATATTTTGTCGCCGGGACAAGAAGAATTGCTTTTCTGTGCATAAACGCGTCTATTGAGCACCTTTGATTCGGATGGCAAACAAATATCGTAACAGAAGCCGAGAGCAGAGCTGAGCAGAGCTGAGGCTGCTGTTTCTCGGGTTGCTGGCAGATGGGGGAAGGGGAGACAGATCGAGGTGGAAATCAATTTATAGCCATTAGGGTTTGATCCGCCAACACCGCCAGCATTTGTTTAGCACATAATTGCAGTGAATTACGTCTGGCCGCGGCTGTCTGAGCATTGAATATTAATAGTCTTTGAGACGCCGGTTCAGGGCGCCGTTCAGGGCGCCGTGAAAGCCACACTTCAAGCAGCGGCTGTTCGTCACGGTTATCTTCTGTCAGGCCCTCGCTTTTCCTCCACCCCCTCGCCTACACTCGCACCATCACTCCCTGCCTCGCCGCTCTCTCTCTCCGCCCCAGCCGAACGACAGCCAAAATGCTTCGTTGTTTCCGAGAGCCCTAATGGCTGCAAATTAACATTTGGGAGTGTGGCAGGCGAGGGAGGGGTCATTTTTATTTATTTGTCTCTGTCAGACGATGAAGCCGCGGCACTTTCATTTATTTTTTGTTTTGGCGGGGGTGCGCGGGAGGGTTTCATAACCTTTCATTGACCCGTGGAGAGGTATTAAGCGGTCGGCACTTGGCTGTTTTGGCCGGCTCAGCACTTTCCAGTTACCTGACACACCGGCTGTGTCCTCCGACCCAGGAATCGCTGGACCTCGGCTCATTCCAAGAACAACGCAGTGTGATAACTTAGGGCTGCAACGATTAGTCGATGAATCAATGACTATTCGATTGTGAAATTAAAGTTCAAGTTAACAAGGTTCATTTCTGTGTCGCTGTGAATATTTTGGGGACTTTTGAAAGAAATAATATCTAACCGATTAGTCGATTAATCGTTTCAATAATCCGTAAGGAATCGACTATTAAAATAATCATTTGTTGCAGTCCTACTTGACATGCTCATATTGTCTCATGGAATACTTCAGTGAGACAGAACCCAGAAATGGGATCCTGTAGTTTCATGCAAATAGCATCTCTTACAAATGTGCAATTTTTACATAATATTACTTTCTCTGCGAGAAGCTCAGTTATCCATAAGGGGCTCAGAGCAGACCCACTGCTACTTCATGTTGATTAGGACCCAGCTGAGGTGGCTTGGATATCTTTAGCATGCCGTACTCCGATCCTAGCTCAGTTGGTTAGGCAGTGCACTGGAAAGCACGCATATGCCTTAATGGCGCGGTGAGTCGGTGGTTCGAATCCCACCACCGATGTATTTCCCGCATGTCTGCCCCCCATCTTCACCTGTTTCCACTAACCCTAATAAATAAAACTTGGACAAAAACAGCCTGAATGGGCTGGAAAAGACATAAAAAAAGAGGTGGTCTACACCAGTCGTCAATCCCTTTATACGGCAATAGTGTCCAAACAAGCGGCCTGCCCCACGGCTGGCCCTATGTGATGCTCGACTGGAGCCCCCACCCGCCGCACACACAGTCCCAAAGCAGTTGTGTTCCATCGGCAGCCGCAGGACCGCCTCTCCCAGGGAACCCGGGGAAGAGGAAAGGGGGAGGGTGCGACCCTGCGAAGCCAACCACTGTTCTGTAGGCTGTTTAATGACGAATCTGAATATATTATACACATAGATATTATATATAAACTCCACCATGTAAACGTGGCATGAACATTGACCTGATTGGTAAGTGTTCATATATACAGGTGAAGCAGATTAT
>OMKY01118139.1:0-10241 GCA_900302395.1 Bregmaceros cantori | reverse complement strand
ATAGAAAAATATGAATATATTATTTATTTAAATCAATAAATAAATTAATAATGAAAACACAGATGTTTCAAAGAGCAAAATATATTTATCCACTCACTAGGGGGAGCAGCCAGGAACTTGAGGTGCAGGCTCTCCACCTCCTCGTCGACAGGAGTACTGAGCAGACCCCAGCGCTGCCCTCGCTGGGTGGGAGCCATCTTGACACAAACGTCCCGGTTCCCCGAAGCACGCACGCCATCCAGCAGACTGGCTAGTAGAGCGTCCCTATACACACACACACACACACACACACACAGGCCATACTAGTGATTGACAGATACAGTCAAAACCAATCGTTTACTTTCAGCAAGGCTCGAAATGGTCCATTTTGATATATAAAAGGAGCACTGACTGGACTGTAAGACGCTTTTTGTTGAATGTGAGGGCGAGAGTGAGAGATGGACTGAATGTCAAAATGCTCACAAGCCTGGGGGGCGCGCCCCCCCAGATCATAGGTCGAGCAGTGCCACAGGTTCAAATCCCCTGTTCGGCTTTTCTGCAATGTCTCCCCCGACTCTTCATCCCAGTTTCTGATTTAATCCTGTCACTATCTCTCTCAATAAAAAAATGAAAAACGCTGCTTGCGCCAAAAAATAACTTAAAAAAAATAATAAAAAATGCTCACAAGCCTTAACATTGCAAAAGCTAGGAGACCATTCGGTGTGAAGCGTATACTACTCATATAATAACTCAAAATATGTGCATCGTAAAAATATTATTTTGTATTTATGCACAAGTAAAGAGTGATTTATCGATTCAATAAATTATATTCGGAGGACCTTTCAACATAACTGAACCCCCGCCAAAGTTATTTTTTCCGGCATCAGCGCCGTTTTTCATCATTATTGGATAGGATTAGTGTCGGAAACCTGGGTTGAAGATTAACTTTTGAATGTAAGCTAAATAGAATCCATCGTATTGAAGAAGACGATGCGTGAAAAAAAGTTCTCAAACAATGATTGGCTATCAGTATCATGCAATCTGAGGCTTCCATTTTTCTCAACAATTAATCGACATCTTCGTAGGTAGTTAGAGCTATCAAATATCATGAAACGATCGTCCCGCTCTACAGTGTTGTTCTACACAAGATGTACCTCTCGGTGGAGGAGAAGGTCCTGGTGAAACCTTTGATGAACTCTATGGTGAAGGTCTGAGGGTTGTCCACGCTACACACCAGAGCAAACACCTGGGGGAGACAACGCACACCACATCAGACTGGATAACCTTGTGTCAAGTGCATCAGTTGTAACTATTACATAACTATTTCACATCCACAGACATTTGTTGTTGTCATAATGTATTTGGTGCGCGTTTGTTGTTCCTGGGTAGGTTGCATACTTGAAAATATAGCATTCAGTTAATTTCATTAAACAGCCCTTTCAGCAACTGCAACTCAATCAAAGTAAGTATGAAGGCATGTTTAAGATGTTTTAACATACTATCATTAAAACAAATCATTATTTAATTTGTGCAGCGTGCATCATCATTGATCATCATGATTCCAACCAAACACAGTTCTTGGTGCATCACTTTCAACACAGTTCCCAGTGAATTCTTGAGTTCAATCACCAGCCTACTGGAAATGTACATAGTATGCATTTAAGCCTAATGAAATCTTGGAAAATTGGAGATCTCATCGAATGTTTACCCTATTGGGGCTTAATCAATCAACCCACCCCTTAAATTACTCTCAAGACATTGACTGATTAGTAAACCAGAAGTATGCAGTCGTGGCCGACTGCTAGAGGGATATCCCCAGCAAGCTTACCTCACAGAAAGGCTTGATAGTGACGACGTTGTAGGAGGCAGGGTCTCTCTCTACAAGGCACGCCTCTGTCAGTGACAAGATCCGCTTCACAGGCTCCTACACAGGAAGCAAGCATAATTTAGCACGGCCAGTAGGATTGATGCTTAGAAGAAATTTGTAACTTAATTTAGAATTTAGTATTTGTTTTATCGGCACATTCAGGCTATTTTCCAAGCTTTATTAGGGGAGAAGGGGTGGGGAGAACCAAACCCACAACTCATCGCACCATGAGACATAAGCATGCTTTTCAGCGCTCTGTTATAGGGCCACCCACTCTTTCTAAGGTGCAGCACTCAGTAGTATTTTTCAGAAGAAATCGGCAGGTGGTTGGAGGGGGAGGGGGCGTCATTGGCGAGGTTAAAGACAAACAAAGACGGCTCCCATCCAGGTGTTGTTTCTTTTAGATTAAATGACTAAATCAGATTCGTCCACAGCAGCAGTAGTTGGCTGCACAGCCAAGATGACGTTTCAGGCGCTGACCTGGTGTCTGGGGGAGATCTTGTGCACCAGGAACTCGGCCAAGGAGGTTATGCTGTCGTCGGAGCTGTACTTCCCCAGGCGGTCGGAGACAAACCCATCAAACGTCAGGGTCTCCTTCCGTGTCCGTAGAGACACGCCCACGTAGCTGCCGGCGTGCTCGATGGCACAGCGGATGATGTCGTCGCGGTGCTCCGAGGCAAACAGGTGCTAGAACGGGAGCCGCAGTGACCAGAGGTTAAACGCGAGACACACATCAATATGTCTTCTACATTTGGACCCTTTTTATTATGCCATTATGTTTAGGTATAATGTGTACAAAGCATTCAGTAGACCTCCAAAGGCCAGTGCAAATTATGTATAAATACAATATTTTAAATACAATATTAGTTACTGGCTCTGGTGCATTCAATTAGGCTGCTGCATCCAGCACATATACAGTGCTTGTGGCTTCAGTTCAAAGCACATGGAGCATCATGAGTCCCCTTCCTTTCACCAACAGGTGCTGCAGGTCTGCTTTCCCCACTCTCTCATCCACCTTTCACGCTAAAAATGGAACTTGGCACTAAATTATAAATCACAAAGCCAAGTAATTTACCCCTCAGCTTCTCCTCCGGAAATTGTCGGCATGCCATTTAGTGGGCCAGTTGTGGTTTACAGCAGATTTCTTCCTGTTTTGCGATTAGTAATTTCAAAGGTGGCATTGGATCACCTGCACTACTTTCTACACCACCGCAGTATGTCTGTTCTTTGCATCAGCATGTTATGATGTGATGGGCGTAAAAAAGGTTCGTACCAGTCGACTGAATCCTCCGTACAGGATGCAGAAGCCGCCCTGGTAGTCGGACAGCTCGACGAAGCCCTCCATGGAGCGATAGTCGTAGCAGCACAGCACTCTATTGGTCTGGGGGTCGATCTGGTCGATCCCCCCCGGCGTCACCTCCAGACACACGCTGCGTCTGGTGTCACTCCAGTGGTGTTTAAAGCAGTTGTAGCGCTGGGAGCAAGCACGCACAACACATGAGTTTAGCTTATGGGCGTTTCCGTTGACATTTGAGAGATGTTTGAAGTCTGCTAGCAGGCTGCTGTATCAGTAATATTGTTTTGCCCACTAGAGGAATAGGATATGATACTTCAATACTTCTTTAAAAATCGGCTATTCAAACTCACAAACGATGACATTTTAGCCTGATGAGCCAGAACCAACGGTCTGGGAAAATCAGGCAAGTCATTGGTACGGATCCAATCGGCCAATCAGTGCAGACGTGGGGGGAGTTTGTACGGGCTACGCAAGACGTGGGCGGAGTTTGGTTGTCTGTGGTTGTCACGGCTCCACACCGCTTGTCTCACCTACTGCGCTGTGACTGGATAACACGATTTGATTGACACGTTTTTAGAATTTGGTGGACCTCACTGACAATATATTCATCAAGTCAAAAAAGTTAATTGAAACTGAATTAATCAATCTAGTTCGTTCATATTTCCTTTTATACATAACAGATGTGAACAAATGCATATGAATCAACATTGACATCCCTATGACTTAGTAAAGGTATTTTTAACTGCCAAAAAGTTAAGTTCCTCAACAAATCTGGCTTGATTACTGAAATATTCATTGAATCCAGCCCATATATTAATAACTAAATCTTTGCCAAATAATACATGAATAAATCAATTTAAAAATACACAATATTTGATACTTACCCTGCCTGTGATCTTCCCCTCTGAGAAATCTGTTCTGAATCGCTGTGAAGAAACAAAAAAACAAAAAACTGTTGAATCATCAAAACAGAAATGTATATTCGACAATCTGGATGAATGATCCATCTAGTCACTAGCTATCTGCATTTAACCAATCTGCTGAAACTAACAGCATTTTGTTATCAATCATCTGTGTGGAGTTTGTGTTAGTTAATGTGAGGTGGCTTACCAAGGCCTCCGTGAGAAGTTCCATGCGGTGCTCTGTCGAGAACTTGAGCGTCTCGGACTTCTTCCCACTACCTTTCCGGAATGTGAGGTTAAACTCTGTGCCCTGGCCCTTACCCACAGGACTGATGCCACAGATGTCGCCATAGGGCCACTGTCAAGACACATTCAGAGGTAATAATGTTACTTGCTTCTAGGGCTGCCTGAGGCTTCGTCCACATGGGAAAGTTTTCGCGCAAAATTCTGAAGTCTCATTGCCGTTTGCACCACCTGTCCACCTTAAAACAGCATTTTTTGGACGCTAAAGACATGTTTCCTAATTTGTATCACTAAATAGGAGGTTTTCATCAATGTTCTGAATCCCCCTCTAGCACTGTGTGGCAGTTGCTGCAGGAACACTTAGTTAAGAGAACACTGAATGGTAATTGGAAGTTTTTAATTGCATTTCATAGAGACGCCACAACGGTGCTCCAGAGGGTTTGCTACTGGGACGCAGGTGGCCCCGGACCACTAATTGAATAGACCTGCCTGAACACATCCAGCATGATGATGCTGCACCACGACAAAAGAAGGCCATATTATACCATATTATTGAAATGTCATAGCATGGAGATGGCTGTTTGAGACATTGTGCCCCATCACAATGTCCGGGGACCGCACTCTATTACCACTCTGCCACCTGGCAGAGTGGTAATAGAGTGCGCTCCCCGGACCATAGGTTGAGCAGTGCCGCGGGTTCTAATGCAATGGCTTCCCGCCCGCTCCCCCAACTCTTCATTCCCGTTTCCGATTTAATCCTGTCACTATCTCTCCCAATAAAGAATGAAAAAACAGTTACTCCTTATTTTTAGGATTAATACAGTTCCTATCCATCTACCTATTAGGCTTGTGTGATATTCACATCCATATTCGCATCCAATATTATTGAATGAAGAATGAAATAGTAACCATGAGAAATGTAATCTAT
This sequence comes from Bregmaceros cantori, assembly GCA_900302395.1. Lineage (NCBI taxonomy): Eukaryota > Metazoa > Chordata > Actinopteri > Gadiformes > Bregmacerotidae > Bregmaceros > Bregmaceros cantori. The sequence goes on along the minus strand of OMKY01118139.1, from coordinate 5,025 downwards.
AAAATATAGATGTGTTGACCATAGATCTGTGCTCTACGAAACAAAAATAAATGTACCTGAACATTGTACGTTTGAAGACATTAAAATTATTCTGTCTTATGTGGAATGTTTTTTTTTAAATATATGAACATTTAAAATATGCAATACTCAGTCAATCGAACCAACCGACCCGCCAGATACCGCCACAGTCAGTCACTAAAACTGAAGTAGTCGATGACATGGTATTGTCGATATTTTGACATGGGATATATTTGACATGGTATTGTCGATATTTTGAGGCATCACAATACTGTGATATTATTGATATATTGCCCAAGACCACAACCAACCTATCCATCTTAGGATGGTCATAGCAGGAGGCTTTAACCTCTTATTAGAAACGCACATTGTAGTAATATTATTTTGGACAGAATGAACATGAACATAGTCCTCTCACCTGGTTGGTGACCTCCAGAGTGGTGGGATTATAGGTGGTGATGCCATGGCTCCCCACAGAGAACACTCTCTTGTACCTGACAGGGACAGTTAAAGTTAATACAAATCTCCAAAAACTGTCATGGAACTGTCAAAAAAATTTGGAAAATCCAGGAAAGCACACTGCAGTGGACAGAAATGGGGTCAAACTTTTTTTGTGATATGTATTGTGGACTACATCACATGAAGCGGCGTTCTAAAGTAGAAAGTGTTCTAAATAAAATACATTAAAAATACCATAAAACACCATAAATAACAAAATAGTAAAGGACAATACAATTAACTTTATTCCAGAAACTACTATAAATATAGACTGATAATAGATTTACAGACACACATACACAAAATATTCAATGATGATGGTATCTGTTAACTTAGTTGACCATTATATTTTCTAGACATACAGATAAATGTGAAATTTTAGAGGTACAGCATCAAATTTTAGGATCAAAATACATCCACTTGGGGGCAGTTGGGAGTGCTGTCAAAACTCCAGGTCCCAGCAAAATACATAGAATGCATTTAAATTGAAATTTCCCATCAGAAATTAATACAGAGTCTATTTTTGTGTAAAGGATTAATGTATATATTCATACATTCAAGACTGAGCCAGTTAGCAAACATAGTTGCCAAGAAAAGATAAGCTAACACAATCTCAAATAGTGCACTTGTGATGTAGTTAAATTTCAGTGCAATGAAAGTGCCTGGATGATGCCCTGAAAAGGGTTGCAAAGCCAGTGCGAACACTACATGCAGTGCCGAAATGCAATGATGTTGGTATCGCAGACGGGCACACAGACGTCATATCCGCAGACATGTTGTATGCTGTTTGTAGTCCATTCACTGGCAGCATGCAAAGTTGTGTCACAAATCATTTTCGCTAAGTGCAAAACAAAGCGCTCGATTTAAGACAGTACCAGATTGCGACACAGGGCACTGACACAAGTACACCATATGAGACATACGGTAAGAGCATAAACGAAGTTGCTATAGGCTGACGACAATCCAATTACACAATAACTAAGGGTCAATCACTATCAGTTACATTTCACTAACACCGTCTATCTACTATATAACTTCTGGCGTTTGTAGTTCAAGTTGTATTTTTCAACCCACTAACATGCCCAAGATGTTTTGAAAACCTTTTTAAAAATTGGTTTAAAAGAAAAGAAAAGAAGCATCATCATCACTATTAGCCAATCACAGTTTTGGGGCGTTTAACTTCCAGCAATTTTTGGGATTGTGAGTAATTCAGTTGTGTCAAACTGGCAACAGCCCAGGGAAACTCTGTATTGCACACTTTTAAAACAATACGTGCAGATTCCAGTGTTCTTGTTTGGCGCTATAAAAGTGTTTATAGACCATGTCATTGGACAGGTACTTTACAGCACTCCAAGCCCAAGTCGAAGGTTAGTTATTGCTCAGTTAGAACTCGGGTGTCCAGGAAATATTGGCTCAAGAAATATTGAAGTTTTGCGCTCTAGTCACTTAGTGTCTGTATTTGACCAAGATTTCAGTCAAGAATGCTAGAACAGTGCAAAATCTCATCAGATATGACCAACATTTCTGGAGAACCAAGATTCGGTTGCGGGCAGCAGTGATGCACTGTGTGTGAACCAGAATTTGGAAAAATAGAATCACATCCTCATTTTAGAGGAACCACAAACTTCCTGTTTGCTGCGCATTGCTGAACCACCTCCTCTGAACTTGGATGTTATGATGGCAGTCAAACCGGCAGACCACTCAGGGACATCCGGCAATAACGTGTCCATGTTTCAGCTCACCTAGCATTTCCCGGTTTCTTATCAAACTGGGTTGTGGTTCGCTATCGGTTGATGCTCATAGTGCTGGTAGAATGATAATCAGTTCTAGGCACAGAGCGATTATTCAACTAATCGCTGACTAATCGATTCATTTCATAATAATTGGCAACACAATTTATGACCGATACTAATCTATTATTTAATATTGATATCTATAATTTCCAAAAATATGAAGTATTAAATGGACATAATTTATTTAAAAAAAAACATGAATATGAGCAAAACCATTACAACATATTACAGTATAAATTAATTGTAATGAGTTTGTGTCAGAAATAATTAACTCAAATGTTACTAAATGTTACTAAATTTTACTATATTTCGAGTTGACTCAAGATTCATTGTCACTCCGTTCGGTGTGAATATTTTGGGTATTCCGGTGAAAAAAAAACCCACAAACAACAACTAATCCTTTCAGTAGTCGGCAACTAATTGATTGAAATGAATTGTCAGTTGCAGCCCTAATCAGTTCATCACTAAACTCTATCACTAAACTGACACCAACCGCTCAATGTTTAACAAACATGTCTAATTAATTGGTATTCCAAGCCATGTCTTTTGATATACATTTTTTGTATGATTCAAAATGTAGGATGTAATATTTCCCCTTTCATTGGTAATGAATATCAGCTTCAAATATTAGTTATAGGTCCCATTAAATCTTTCAATACCAACGGTCTGATCCGATCCTATACAACATATTCCAACATTATCATGACAAGTTGACAAGATTTTAAAACTCGAAAACTCTAGAAAGAGGAGATCCTGTTCTTTATACTACAAGTTGATGTTTTAATATGATTTATATTTAGTGGACTTGTCATAATGCATTAACTTAATTCCGACACCCCTATTAAGGAGTACAACATCAAGGATGTAATAATATCATAACATCAAGGATGCTATGCTAGAATATTAATAAGACCAAGTATGGAGAGAGAGCGAGAGAGAGCGAGAGCGAGAGAGAGACAGAGAGAGAGAGAGAGAAAAGCTGGTGTAACGTGATCACCCTGATTGATTGCAAAATGGAGCTGCCACACTACCACAATGCACTGCTTGGCTAGGATACAAACAAAAAGGAGAGGCTAATATATTCCACTTTTAGATGGAGCCATCGTCAAATATGTTATGTTGAGAACCTGCCAAAAATATGCTTTCAATAGGAAATTCAAATAAAGCTTTTCATTTTTAAAAACGGATAAACATATCTTCTTCCGGCGTCGGTGAAAGAATATGGCACAGACAATGGTCGAAATAAATGCTTGACCTGTATATTAGGAACAGGAGAGTGCTCTGCTTTGTGCAAGTTTCACTTTCTAGCGAAGCCTGAAGTTCGTCCTCTTCCCCCCATTCTTTGGACCAATATTTTATTTTGTACTACCCAGGAAGACTTGTTTATATATGTACAGAATACAGACAATAACATTTCAAAAAATGTCTGAGTGAGGACTAAAATGTTAACGTCCGGGTCCGCGTTGGCCGAGTGGTTATGGACACCGCACCTAACGCGACCCCATTCATGTTAACGTCCATCTGGGAGCGCACTGTGGCCGAGCGGGTAGAGAGCGCATCCCCCGGACCATAGGTCAAGCAGTGCCGCAAGTTCAAATCCCCTGTCCGGCTTTTCTGCAATGTCTTCCCCGACTCTTCATGCCCTTTTCCGATTTAATCCTGTCACTATCTCTGTCAATAAAAATGAAAAAAAAGCACTTGTGCCCAAGAAATAACGAAATAAGAAATGTTAACGTACTTCTAATAATTGCTCTCAATTATGCTCTCAAATTCGGTGAGTGACCTTGCAGTGGTATGGTCGTGTGCAGTGCAAAGTTGCATTCCGTTAGCACATAAAATAGTGAAGATATTAGTTAAACTAATATTCATTCACCGCTTTTGTTCTTTGGCCGCCATGAAATATATTATTAGTTCCTCCTGCTTTCAACTAATTTCACCCACTTCCACAACGCAGCAGTATATAACAAACAATCTCACACATTTCTCTGCACTTGTCAATGTTGGTTTGCTTTGACTACCAAAAGTGACAATAGACAACTGGATGCTATTACAAAAAACACAATTAATATTTGGGATACTCTAGTCGGCAAATACAAATTAGATAAAGAAACAAGGCTACTAAGTTGGTTCATGTATGATGATAGATTTGCACCTGGAGGGAATGATAGGAGATTTGAACGTTGGTCACAGAAAGGTATAACAGCAATATGTACCATACTTAATGGGAGCCAACTGGAAAATTTTGAAAAACTAGTAAATAGATTTGGGCTGGAGGAGACTGACCGGTAAGGATATCTACAAGTTAAAGCATACTACGAGAAAGAAAGAAATTCCAAGAAACGACACAAAATAATTGATATCTTTGTGGGGGCATATCAAGGGGGGTGTAAGAACAAACTGGTTTCAATATTGTATAAAACTTTGATGGCATCGCAGGGACACTCCACTTTGTATATAAAGGAGAAATGGGAGCGAGACTTGAATGAAAATATAAGTAACGATGAATGGACAATAATCTGCAAGACGCAGCACACATCCACTGGTTCAAGAAGGTGGTGAGAGTTTAATTGGAAGAATATGACTAGATTTTTCATAACCCCTAAGATTAGGGCACAAATGCTACCAACACAACAGCCTTGCTGGAGATGTGGAGAGTTAAATGTGGGCCATTCACATATATTTTGGTCATGTCCAAAAATTACCACATATTGGGACA
>OMKY01118134.1:0-18049 GCA_900302395.1 Bregmaceros cantori | reverse complement strand
CATAGACTACCGACAGCCGGCCGAAACCCATAACCGCATGAGTAGAGGCGGAGGAATATTAACTAGAGTGGAAGTCAAAAGATACTCAGCCTCTCGGTATCCAAGAATAATGCCAGCAGGCAGAACGAACGACGCCCGCTGGTTAAATAGAGTGAGCCACAGGTGTTAGCCGTTAGCCAGTTAGCCATACTCTTCTTCGTGGCTCAACCCTACCAAAAGCAGAGCACCCAGTGCCTTAAGGGCATAACGCCCTCTATCGCAAGCTTTCGGAAGCGCCGCTAAGCCGTACACAACAACATCTCTACAACTATCCCATCTTCACCAACAGCTTTCCCTTCAGAGGTGCCTTTTATTGCCATTTCAACTTCTGATTTTAAAATCGATGGCCCATCAAGGTTTTCAATTTTTGGTTGATCTGGTCTGTTGTCTTCAAATAGCTCCCCAATGTATTGTTCCCATCTTGAAAGGATCTGTTGTCTTTCAAACAGGAGGGTGCCTTCTTTGTTCCTGATGTTACACCTCATCTTCTTGGAGTCCTTGTCTTCAACTAGACTCTTAATTTCTCTATGTAGATTTCAGAGCTTATGTTGTTTGCTGAAGATGTTCAATTTCCTGGCATTTTGCATCAAGATAATCTTCTTTAGCCTTTTTGAACTTATTCTTTACTTCACGGTTCAGTTGTGTATATTTAGTAGCATCTCTGCCTTTAACAGCTTTTCTTGAATCCATGATTTTCAGAATGTTTTCGTCTATCCAGGGTTTCTTTGCTCGACGTACAATGGTTGGCATAGTTGTGTTGCCATGAAGGATGCTCTCCTTTATCATGTTGTATCCATTTTATACTTATTCTTCTATATTTATGTCATTGGTGGCATCCTGTTTAAGAGCGCTGTAGCGATTACTGACCTCAATGAGGAAGTTTTTCGGTATTTCTTCTTATTTCAACTTTGTGATATCTACTCTAGGTGATCTTTGCGTCTTTGCTTTCAATTTCCTTAGTTTCAACTTTACTTTTGCAACCACTGGGCTATGATCGGACCCAATGTCAGCCCCTGGATATGTTTTGCATTGCTTTACGCTATTATTGAATCGATGACTGATCATGATGAAATCTATTTGATTCCTGCAAACATCACCAGGGCTTTTCCATGTGTAGGTTCTGTGATTTGGATGCTGGAAGAAGGTGTTCATCAAACAGAGGTTTCTTTTTTCACAGAACTGCACTAACCTGTCCTCTTTAATTTCTCGTTCTGATGCCGTGAGGACCGACTAAGTGTTTTATATTTTCCTTTGCCAACTTTAGCATTCAGGTCACCCATGACTATCAAAATTTCATCAGCCTTGATAACCTTGAGGGCTTTGTCTATTTGTTTGTAACAGGCTTCAATAACTTCTTGTGATCACTAGTTGGAGCGTAGGTTTGCAAGATGCTAAGGTTGAAGGTAGATCCTTTCAGCTTGACTAGTATGTTCCTACTGCTAATACACCAACAGCCCATGATCTTGAAACTGATTTCTTCAAGAGCATGCCAACCCCGTGATGGTGGTTTGGTCCTCCGGAGTAAAGTAGTCATCGTGGTCCATCCTTCCTTCATCAATTAATCTTGTTTCGGCTAGTCCTAAAATATCTATCTTGAGTGAATCGGCTTCTTTTATCAGATTTTCAAGTTTTCATGTGCGGTCATTCCATGTCCCAACATTCAGGCATCTAGTCCGTAGTTTGACACCAGCCGGTCAGAAAATGTCTTCTCATCATCAGTAGTGATCCTACTCCTGCGTACTAGTGTCTCTTCCCTATGGCTATTTACAACAGATGTCTCAACTGTAGGGGGCCCAGGAGCACCTGCATGAATTCCTTTCTTCGCTGTGTCGACCATCATCTCTATCCTGTGTAATATTACGCAGTGAGGTTCCGAGTACTTCTATGGTGACAGTCGCTGACACACCTATCTCTCCTAGTCTCCAGCACACCTATGGCATTATTTTAAAAGGATGGTGGTAACTTGCTCTCTGCTATTCCGCACCCAAAAGTTTTGGCTCATATGTATGCCCCACAAACGCATGTTTCAATAATCTGTGCAACCCTTACATACTTTCCTTCCATTTACTCATTTTTGTCAATGTGGAAAAGTGGAAGCAGCCATCCCATTGGTCCAGAAGAACATGTGACCACACCGGCGAATAACTTGAAGTCGTATCTTGACTGCATTTCATACATTTTATGCAAAACAGTGAGCGAAGCAGAGTGGATAATGTGTAATTGGTAATGTAGCGAGCCTTAGTGATCGGATTTCGAGCGACTGTACGTTTAGTGTGACGAATTCCGCCACTTCAGTCCACTATGATGACTTTACACAGGCAGTTACACAAACACTGGAAGTGCGTTTCAGACTCCGGTACAAAATGTCAGCCTCCTGTTTGGGGCGCATAAAATCCTCTATACCATGTCACAATTATCAAGCAAAGGCACATCAACACCTACAAAAAGCATGGTCTTACAATATTTCTGGGTTTTATTGATGCTTCTATCACGTTTCGGGGATATCCCTTCAGCAGTAGGCAACAACTGCAAACTTCCTAGTTATTATTTAATTTCTTTGCCGCCCCCCTCATTAGAGTGCTGCCATGGGTTTCTGCTCACAAAGTCCATATGAAAATCCACCACTGTATGCATGCTTGAAAAGAATCGCGGATAGCACGTGTCGGTCAACCAGGTCGATTGGAGTTGTTATAACTCAAGACAAAGATATCGCTGAATGCATAAGAGCGGACAGACGGAAGTGCCAGTGTTTGTGTCTAGTGGGCGGTCACTCAATACCAGTGAAAGCAAATGAAGGAGAATGGACCATATATACGAACGCTGTTGTTCACATTGTTCGATGTAAAGCTCTTATTCCTCCTTTCGGGGCGGGCAACACGCGACATTAAACACAATCAACACACGCCAGTAACTACCTATTAGCGCTTGCGCTGCATAATGCACAATGGCCCACGTTAACATCGCAAGCATGTACAGTTTAATTCCGTTTCACTTGGAAAGAATGGCCAGTCATTTCAGGAGGTCATTCAAGCCATAGGCAGCGGAAGCCCGGAAAGCCAGGGTTTCAAGTTTGTTCAAATCTTGATCTACTGATCGCTATAACAAGTAATCCCATTACCATATTTTTATAATAAAAGTAAAGTACTAATGTGAGTAATTTAGATGAATTTAGAAGAATTTAATAATTGCAGTTTCAACGTAATAAATGATTATTGATTATTACTTTGATTGTTACTTTATTATTTCTTATTGATTTTAACCCCAAACGTGGCTATTGTTGGAAGATATTCTGATCTTCTAAACGTTTTTATTGTTTTATATGCAATAACAAATCACATTTATGACAATGTCATACACAATGTTGACCCTTCTCCTTTAAGAATGGGGGAGCTACACCCCATCATGGCTGTTGCCCTCTGCACAATTGGTTCCTGACCAGCGCTATTATGCTGGATCCCATCCCCATCACAGATCTAAAGCCTTGACTCCACGGACAACTCTAATAAACGCAATATTTCGCTTACAAGGGGACAGAGCATAATGCCTCCACGGAAGGGTCCGGACCCCTAGCCCGGCGCCCCCCGAAGCGTGGGTGTCGCCCAACTTGTGGCGCCAACTCGTATTTAAATGTACACACCACTCGCGCGCGAAAGAGAGGTATAGAGAAAGAGAAAAATGTTCATTGACATCTGTAAAATAATTTGTAGACGATTTAATCTGTGGAAAAAGCACCTGCTGTCTGGCCTCATGGTGCAGCGGCTAAGGCAGCCCCATAGACAAAGTCGACAAAATAGGAAGAAAGCGAGGAAACGGTGTAGTTTTTTCTGTTTTACCAGTGTCATCGAGACACAATTTAAGCGGATAGTCCCGAATTCTCCAGCTCCCTATGGGTGCAGTGGAACCAGGGCTTTAGTGACTTTGGAGGAGCACGTGGAGGAGTCCACTTAAAACATAGTAAGCAGCTAACACGGCTACCCCCTTCCCCCATCTCTCCCCCTCTGGAGGAGTTACCCGAAGCTAACAGTTTGTGGGTAATCCAAAACTGTCTGACCAACAGGTCTAACCTGTCGATGATTACAGGGATTATTCCGAGTGCGTGTGCGTATTATGGAGGAGATTGGATTCCACACACACGCCTGCAACACGCCACCGGCCTCTTCTGAGTGTGGTGTCTAGGATCGAGTCGTCTTTGTCAACATATTTTCGTTGGCATGAAGTGGCTCCCTTTTCCTGATTTTCGAAGAATGGAAGGGATGTCAAGCTTTTGCATTCTGCTTTTGACCAGGTATGGCAAAAGTACCCAGATTTCTTACTTGAGTAAGAGTACAATACATTTGTAAAAAACAACTCGGTAATGATCCAAATATCTACTTGAGTAAAGTAAAAAGTACAGGCTGAGAAATGTACTCAAAAAGTATTTTTATGGTAATAAGTACAGGCTCTAAAATGTACAAAAAAGTATTTTCATGAAGTGCAAAGTACAGTACTTTTCAATGTTAGTTTGTCAATATTATTGTTTGAATACATTACTAACCTAATTACTAGCCTAATTTTCTTAACTTAAGGTTCATAAATAACATCGCGGGGCCAGCATCTGAAATATTCCTCATATGCTCAACACTGTACAGGTTATATTATATTTTGAGGCACACCCATAGACTAGATACAAGTTATTATCTGGTACTGTAATCAGTGCATAACCACCCCCTACAGACTCAATAACATTATACAATACATATAGACGTACCACGTTGTTAGCCAAAAAAAGTACTTTGATTTGTTTTTTGTTAAAGTAAGGAGTAGTAGTACTGATATTTTTGTTGAAAATCTACCGAGTAGAAGAAAATGGCCATCAGAGAAAGAAAGAACTACTTAAGTACAATACTTAAAAATGTGTACTTTGTTACTTGTCATCTCTGCTTTGACTTGTGTGAATTGAACTATTTCACTTATTCAACAGTTATTTAATACAATTACAAAACAGTTATTGCATTTTTTAATCACATATCAACATGTGATTATTAATTAGTTAGAATCAAATACCAACATTATTGGGTGGGTATTATACGTTCAATGGTTGCAGTTCATAGCAAATAATTTGTTAGGGTACTATATGGGCAACACTAGAACTATACTATATCGTCTCGTACCATCTTGGAACCCATAGTGAAAACAAGGCATTGGATGTTTTCATTTGTGAGCCTTCGTGTGGCGGTTGTGAAACGAAGGAGGTTGCTGCCAATAAAGTTAAGACACAATGCAAGCATCACGGGAGCCTGGAGCTCAAGCAAAGGTTTATGGGAGGGCTGAGACATAGTCGAACACCAATACCATCCCGCCACGTAGCAGGGACGCAGGAAGTCATATGAAGTGCGGGGAGCTGAATGTAATCATATGACGCTGTATGTAATCATATGACGTCACCAAATTCAGCCCAAAGGACCAAAATAAGTTTTTCTCACTATTTTCTCAGTTGGTTGATGTATGTTACGCTACTGCATCGACTATGTTTTTTTAATTGATCAATCATTGATGTGTTATTAAATAACAGTTTATTATAACACACCTCATCTATTCAACAAGCGCGACATAACACTTCCATACCAGATAGCTCTTATAGTAGCGGCCTTTAGCCCCCCTCCCTCATCTAAAATCTGAAATTCTTTTCTGGCTCATTGCTGGCTGCTAGCCTACTTTGACAACAAGCTAAACAAAACCACCAATAGAACACTGTTCTACGCCACTGTTCTTTCTAGTCTGGTTGAGGGCTTTTGAATCACTCATTTCATCCCAAAATTTTAATTTTTAAAACTGATTATAAGTATGAAAAAACAGACACATCCATATTTTGTGTTTTTATTTTAAAATAATACCCCCCCCCCCAAAAAAAAAACTGGCTGAATTCAAGTGTTGTAGTTGCGTCTGTTATCCACTAGAGGGGGGTGCACCCCACTTGCTGCGCCCCCGCTGCCGCCTAGTACATATACCAGTCGATTGCCTATGGTAGTCAGCTGTGCAGCCTATTACTATCGGTTGAATCACCAATCCAGTCCAAATTTGACTATGTCCCTTTCACCTCCGTTACATTGGTGCCATGACCCCGGATGACGCATATGAAGAACCTTGAGCATGATAGCGCCACCCAACTGGTTGAGTACGGTATGACCTTGCAGTGGAATGCGACCATGTGGGGTGGGCGCGTTTGAGTTTTTCGGGGATGTGGCAGTTGTGAAATGTACCGTAGGTTGCTGCCAATAAAGTGCACTCACTTATAGTGAACTCAACAGCAACGGCCAAGATTTCGGACAGTTGAGACAGCGCCGTCAAAATTATTATAATATATATAATTATAAAATATAATTTATATATAATTATACAATTATTTATAGAAATTCAATAATCATAAATGCAAGTACTTTTGACTTTTTTTGATAACTATGTGCCATGGCCGGTTGCTACTGACTCCATGTGCCATGCTTTTGTAGTTTAGGTCATTTTTAAAATGATACAGAAAAGATTCAAGATTGATTTTAATTCGCCATATTGCATATACATGACAGCAATGCATTATGGTTTATATTGCGCTGTCTAGGGTAAATTGATACTTATTACTTTTCATGGTGCATTGTGAGATACTTTGAGTTCACTATATAGGGTACATGGAGAATTCGGACATCACTACAAAATGATGTCCGACCCATATAGGGAATAGGGAGCGATTTCGGACACACTGCCACTATGTATCCAAATTTGAATGCGTTCCTTTCAACTCTGTTACATTCACAACTATATCATAACACCTTGGTAAAGACCCTTGATGAATAACGCTTTACACACTCACAGAACAAGATTAGCGGTCATGGAATTGGTGTGCCGGGAGGGAGGGTGTGTATCCTGAGTAGGACAGGTGGAGGTGTGGGAGGTTCTCCAGCTGCTGCGTCCGGAGGAGCTGAAAAGCGAGAGGCTGTGCTTGGGTATCAAGATTGTGTTTCAGGGGGTCTCTAATGAGCCTTTCCTGTACCTACTCGCCACAGAGGCGAGTTATGATCCTCGCCGTCCCGAACACACACCCTGCCTGGTCCCCCTCCAAGCTGGCGGACATCTGTGGGACCCTATACCATGTCATTAAGGGCCGACCACCACCGCTCCGGCTGCAGCAACTCTCATCCGCAACTTTCCTTCTGGCTCCCAGGGGAGTTCAGCCTAATACGACGGGAAGGGAACCAGTCAGGACTGTTCCCCCTGGGGGATCCCCTACCCTCCCACCCACTGGCCCCTCCAGGGGGCGGCGTGGAAGACTTCTGTTCTGGAGGTGATGAACAGTGAAGACTGTACCGGAGATGGGAACTGTACAGAACAGTGGATCACATGTGCATGACTTTTGTAAGTGCAAAGGCACCAAAACTACTACTGTTAATTTTTAAATGAAATGCTTAAAGAAAATCATCCAATCACCCAGTGGTGGGTATGAAATGGTCCGGGGTCACTGCTGAGTACAACAAAACATAAAAATTACACAACGTGGAGAACTACAGAAGAAGAGCAATCACAATGCGTCTTGGGTGTGTGGGAAAATTAACATCTGCTACCAGAGTGGTGCAGCCTTTGTATGTCGTTTCAATTGCTGTATACACATTAATTACGTTACCACCTGACATCTGCAACATTTACACGCTGTGATTATATCCCTGAAACGCAGAGCATTGGGGATGTAATGGTTATGCTTGTGCCGCCGCTGCAGCAGATCCTTCGTGTTAACACGATAACTTTTGAACGGATGGATTTGCCCCAGATTTAGTGCGTCAATGCTCTACGGTAGGTTCTTGAACTCATGAGATTTTGGAGGCCAACACTTACAAGATGGTTCAATTCAAGATAGCATTTTTTTGGTTTGGTCCATAACCTCTCAATGGGTTAGGTGCCAACTTCCGAGTCAGCTGCCGTGTTCCAACCCAAGATAAATAAATATTAATTAAATTATTATTATTATTTTTTTAATGTTATTAAACTCAAGGAAAACGATATTGACAGTGATGTGTGCGTGCCGCCCAGCGAATGTGCTAACACGACCTCCCCTCGGGTATGTAAAGTGTGAACATATTAACGCAACAATCAAGTGTGTGTGTCTGTGTGTATGCACACGCGTGCCCATGCTCTCCACCTATCTCTGTCAGTAATAAAAAAATTGTTATCATTATTATTTGTCTTTTCTTTTGCAATATTTTAACTTCAGGTCCAGAGCGAACATGCACAAAAGAGATTAATGTTCCGTTCTGCTATGACAGTTATCCACGTCATTTTACCCGGTTCCTGAGTGGCTAATATTTATCCAATCAGTGAGTGACTGCAGCATATGCGTGGAGCTGTTTACAAATCAAATCAACAGTCTGTCTGAATACCACCGCTGCAAATCAACCCACGGGAGTCGCGGGAAAGAACCCGCGCTGCATCCAGGAACTATTTTGCGACAAATTCAAAATGCGGTTTGAATATTTACTGACCGTGATGTCAGTAAGTTACTGTAAGTTACTTCAAAGTTACTGTAAGTTAATTTGATTTTAGCCTTCTTTCCACTAACTAATAATCTAAGGCATTGCCTTTCCAAAAGCACTAATCAGGTTAGAGTTACTTGGCCAAAAAAATATAGTTTCATATTGCTTTTTTCCCGCAGAACTCATTTAGATTTAGTATTTTAACTCTTTCAGCGCTGCAGACTTCCTCAGATGTCCTACAGAAAACACACTTACTGTCAAATACATCAATACGTCATATTTCTTCAAACATCAGGGCTCATTTTGTTGGTGTTTTTCTTTTAAAGTTATTTACATATGTCGTGGAGGGGAAGCAATCTCACAACAGCTGGGTGCACTCTGAAACTAAGTCACAGGCACATGGCTGTATGGGTCTGGATGCAGCGCCAGTAGCCTAACCGACTGGGCCATAGAACCAGCCCCTACATTTTGTTAATGTTAAAATGTTTGTAGCTAAACTAGTTCATCTTTAAACAATAGACAAGTTTACCCGCGAAATACAGGGGGCTAGCATTTTGTCCCGCCGGGATAAAAAATACTTCCGGTGTCTGTATGAGTTCCATTTAATCTTGTCGTAGTGGACTGCGGTGGCTCGCAAAAAACACACAAAATGCTCACCAATTCAAAATCCGACCACTAGATGTGTAATCAGTTACACATCATCTCCCTTGTCATTGTTCATAACTTTACATAAATATTGATGAAATTCAGTCAAACTCCGACTTAAAGATACTCACCGAGTGGTCACATGTTCTTCTGGACCAATAGGCCGGCTGCTTCTACTAGTCCTTCCAAAAGAAATGAAACAATGGGACGGGATGAACTTATTATTAAATCATGCATTTGTGGGTCACAGATCCGCACGGTAACATTTGGGTGAGGAATAGCACACAAATTGCCACCACAATTTTTAAATAACCCTGTAGGTGTGCGCTCCCACTGAATAGACATGTTGAAAAAATAGCCAAATACATGCCATGTAAATGACACCGGACGTGACGTTCAGACACCAGAAGTCCCCCCCCCCCGAACTCGTCTATTGACTTGCAAGTATGTTTTTTTGGCAACATTTTCAAGGGGGATGAGAGAGTTGGGACTAGCGGACGTGCAGCACATGACCATAAGGGTAAACGACCTTGTGGCATTGCATGCTCTGTGGTCTTAAGTCTTATTGATAGGGCTGCCTTGGCACAGCGTCTTTAACCACTACGCCACGGGGCCAGCCCAGACTTGCAAGTTTTCATTCAATGTTTTTGTTCATTTTTGACAGTGTTAACACCTTGACAATATCTAACCTGCACCCAAACCATAGACACACTTGGGAAGGTTACCTTTTAAAGTAAATCACTTACATTTATATGTTATGTGTCATGATAAATTGTAATTACGCAATAACTTTTGAATGGATGGATTTGTCCTATATTCAGTGTGTTAATGCTCTAGGGTAGGTTCATGAACTGCCTAGGTTTTGGAGGCCGACATTTTCAAAATGACTTAATTCAAAATGGACTAATTTTTGTTTTGTCCATAACTTAACATAGTCTGCTACTTCCGAACCATGCACACACACACACAATATGCATAGTAAAATCCGGAGGCATTTTTGAAAAGTTTAATAAGAAACTGCATTTGAGCCAATCAAACAGCGCAAGGCATTAAGCACAGCACATACAACCACAATGCAGAAAATGTAGGTAGGTAGTTTATTTTGTCACATATACATGTACAGTAAAATTCATCCTCCGCATTTAACCCATCCCCGAGGAGCAGTGGGCAGCCGCACGCAGCGCCAGGGGCCAACTCCAGACTCTGAGCCAGTGCCTTGGCACGGAATGGAGCAGGTTAACTAGAACATGTTTTTGGGGGGAAATCGGAGTGCCCGGGGAGAACATCTAAACTCCACACAGAAAGGACCTGGGTTGGGATTCGAACCCAGGATCTTCTAGCTTTGAAGCAGCAATGCTAACCACTGCACAACCGTGCTGCCCATGGAATGGATGCAAGGAAACCTGGATGATCAAATGGTGGATCAGTATGAGCTGTTCAATGGGTGTATTTACATGGCATGACATTCACAAACACTACCAAACATTCATACTGAAATATGTTCTTCCCTGATCTTAGCTGAGTCAGTACTTTGCTATCTTGCCTGCAAGATGTCTTTCTAGAATTTAAAAGCACTAAACCATTTAGTCTTTTGAATTTTATTAGCCTTAACTCAGACAGTTTTCGGACTGGCTGAGTTAAGACGTCAGAGTCTCCTTTATCATCAGATTAAAAATATATATGTGAAGTGCTGACTGTGGCCGCCAGGTGGAAGTATATACCGCCACTATATGCTATGCTATTATTAGCGTAATTTATGGCCCCGGTGGGGCCATATAAAGGGACCGCCATATATGGAGGGCTCTGGTGGCCAGATAGAGTGACAGCGCGTCTTTGACACTACAATAACGTGACTTTATTTTGTTTTGTCCTTGTAAAACACTTTGTGTGGCACTGCATAAAATGGGCTATATTGATAAATTAAGTTTGAGTTTTGCCTTTTGCAGACCGCCTCAACAACCCTTACCCTGGTAAAAATACACATTGCTGAAAATGCATGTACACATTTCTGAAAAAAAGAGTGAGCTATTGCGTCAAGGAAATGAACTAAGTATCCTGTTTAGGGATCCACGTAAATTTCCAGTGGCCTTCAGGGTCCCTCTGTGTAAAAGCTTGCCCTTGAGCGAAGCTGTGAGTCCTGAAGCTGCTCGAAGGACTGACAGACCCCCTGAAAGCTACAACGTCTTTGGCAGTGCTGCATGGTGTGTGCGGAGGCGTGAGCATTTGAAATGCCGACGGTGACCCTAGAGTTAAGGACAGTCTGAGGTCACTGGAATCCGGGCAGTTGTTGGCGGCAGTTACAGAGTGCAATGTATTTGGATCTGAGAGTGAACCAACGTCCACCAGACCTGGATGGATCGGTGGATGGCTGCAGGTTCTTGCAGCTGAGAACTCGGAGCTCTTTTCAGGAGACTGCAACTCAGTGATTCTCCGCTGATAGCTGTCGTGTCTTTGTGTCAAAGAAGCTTGCATCTCAGCAGTGTGTTTAGGTGCACCAAGCAAAACAGGGCTTGGTATTGAGAATGTCATCTTGTTGGACATTCTGGCAGGGGATACTTCAGAGTTTTTAGATTCATGAGTGACTCTGTTACTGGGGGGCAGAGACAGAGCGAGAGGCGAAAGAGGATCCGAGAGGACCAACTCACAGGATGAAGTGGATTGTATGATTGAATTAGGCAACGGAAGTGGCGTACTGTGTTCAAAGGAGTGGGAGGCCGAATGGTCGATGGTGTCTTGGTCCTTCAGCCCCAGGGTCTGGAGAACCCATTGATCCAGATATGGCTCCTGTGGCGAGCGAGGCTGGTCCGCGTTGCAGAATTCACGAAAGAGGTTGCGACAAACACGCTTGCTGACCTGGGGTTCTGTGTGCTGGAAACTTCTCTTTAGGTCCCTTTTGGAGCATGGCTTCAGGACCTACAGAGGAGAGATTGAAGAGCATTTTCTATAAAAGTGTGTGTTTCGTGATATGCTAGCACGTGAAAAATAACCGTGAGTAGCACTGGACACGTCCTTGCAACTTTAAAATATTGTTTGATTCATCTACGGAGCGAACAAGTATATTTCCTCCATATTCGCTGCCAGGGGAAGCATCTGCCAACATTGTAGCCTGGCAAGCCAGAGTCAATGAATCGTCCACCCATTACTCGTGACAGGATGGTCTGGTGGGTCTGGACCTGCCAGACAGACACAGATTGCCGTCCACGTTCGGGTGATCCAATCAGCATCCTGTTTTTTTAAGTTATTTTTCCGGGGTCAGCGCCATTTTTCCATCTTTATTGGATATGATTAGTCAGAAACTGGGTTGAAGAGATCGGGGGTAGACATTGCAGACAAGTCGATGAGCGTAGTCAAACTTGCGACACTGCGGATGCTGCGGTAGACACAGCGGCACTAACATGAATGGGGTCGCGTTAGGTGCGGTGTCCATAACCACTCGGCCAACGCGGACCCCAATCAGCGTCCTGTTAAGGCAGGCCTTGTTCAAATCAAGACATGGGCCTCCAAGCCACATCTACTGCACTGTGATTTGATAACTTTATTTGATTGACACTTTTGACCCTTTTTTTCCCAGAGTCTGCTTATTCCAGACCAAATGATCGTCCTAATCGCATGCAATGTGTGGATGATTCATTTGTTCTGGCTTGCCAGGCTACCAACAGCGCTGGCGTGAATCCATCCAAGCAGATGCGATTCATTCTACAG
This sequence comes from Bregmaceros cantori, assembly GCA_900302395.1. Taxonomy (NCBI): domain Eukaryota; kingdom Metazoa; phylum Chordata; class Actinopteri; order Gadiformes; family Bregmacerotidae; genus Bregmaceros; species Bregmaceros cantori. Next base: position 5,171 of record OMKY01118134.1, on the reverse strand, counting down.
GGATTTGGCAATTCCATTGTTTTGGGGTGCAATTAATTTGCTTATTGGTGTATGGCTATTTTTCATGTATGGGTCACATATATAGCAATAGGTTAAATGTAGGAGGTGTACACATTATATTTGAATGTAATATATGGCATATATTATTATTATTATTATTATTATTATGATTCACTGTGATAGTTAACGCAATGCATATGAACTGCTTGGTGTGACTCCACTTGTGTCAGCTGTGTCACCCAGAGCTCATGCTCCAGGGAAGTAAGACTGAACACAACATGCAATTGCCTGGCAGCAGATATCATCAATTACAAGTAGGGGTTGTTAGCTATTTTAGCTATATATTAGCTATTGTGCGTCTGAGGGAGGAACGTAATAAGGATACCGAATGCTGTAGATTGATAGTGAATAACAATTACAAGCCTATCAAAATAGAAACGACAGTTACAGGAATGTAACCCAGCGCACCGCCTTTTCTCCCTTCTGTGCCCTGCGCACAAAGACTTCTAGACTGAAAAACAGTTTCTTCCCTCAAGCAGTGATGCCATTGAACGCAGGGGGTTAGCCCTGCTTGATATGATGACATATCACATTATAGACTCTATGCTGGAGCCACTTTATAACTTATGTTTTTTTTGTTTGTTATTTTTTATTATTGACCTTGTTCACTTTCTGTCGATCTTGAGAAAGTTATTGCATGCCCAACTAAAATTCCATGGACTGCTGCCATGTAGATGCAATATGGCAAATTAAAATTAATCTTGAATCTTGAATTACGTTTAGGACATTAAAACAAGTAAAGAGTTTGGTCATTTCTGGCATAATGGACCATTTGTACTGCATCCAGTTACAGTACCTTGGCCTTATCTTGCAAGTCGTTGAGGACGGACGAGCTGAGCCACTGTTTCAGGTTGTCATTCTCTTCTTGCAGTCGCCTCAACTCTTTGTCTCTCGCCTTGAGGATCTCCTGGAGCTGGAGAAAGGACTGAATGTGTTACAAGTCAGCGGGGCCAGCTGGATGGAGGCGCTGGAGGTTCCGTCGACCACTGATGACCATCCAGCTGGCCCTGCTGACTTGTAACAGTATGATGGAAAACAATACCGTGGATTTCAGGATATCTAAACTACAATTCTGGATAGCTATACTGGAAAAACTAAATTTTCAACAGACTAAAACGCATTCATGGAAAATCCCAAAAACATTTTTTTTTAATTTTGTATTTTTTGATTTCATTTTATATATATTATATTATTTTTTAAATTGAGACAGAAGTTCAACAAGCATCAACATGACAACAAGATTATAGAAAGTGTCTTTTCCTTTTTTCCCCCTTTTTTGAAACCCGCCCCTCCCCAACCCCATATTCTACCAGAACAGACAATAATAACAACAAACGGGAGATAAATCAAATGAAGATAAATAAAACAAAATAAAAAAATTAAATTACACAACATACAGAGACAAGGAAAGAAAAAGAAAAGATTTAATTTGTATGGTTTCATATGAGCTGGGGGAAACATTCCCGGATGACTGGTGGCCAGTGGTGGGAGGACGCAACTATGAAAATGAAAACATCCACATCATGTGCTAGATTGGGTCTTATCAATTTTTTCCTCTTTTTTTATTAAGTCGCATCCACATGAAGATAAAATGTATTACTTCTAATTTGTGTGTTTTATTTGCATTGATGCCCACACCCTAGAGAATATGAGAAAACATTAATTAAAAAGGCAGTGAGCTTGCTGCCGGAAACCTGCCACACAAAACCCGCCTTATTAGGGCTCTGATTGGTATATGAGGATATGTAGCCTAATATCTGATTGGTTGAGTCTGAATTTGTGCACACTAAATGTTCAGAGTGGGACAACAAGCACACAAATCCTTCTGCCAGATTCTGGCCTGCGCAAAATGCCGACCGGATTGATTTATTTATAAATTCATGTTGCAGTGAATGAATAGAAACATCTGAAAGACAGCGCAAGACAACGACACACAGCAAGATAAAATAACAACATAAAATAGAATGTGAAACAGTACAATAAAAATAGGCAAAAAAAGTCATCATCATAATCTTATGCTGCATTGCATACGTCAACAGTCGTCCACTCAACTGACAGCCACACGTAGGCACATGTGATCACCGTCCCTTATTGAGGTGTATAATGGCTGCAGGGGTAAAGCTGGACTTATGTGTTTTAGTCCTGGTGCTAGGTACCTGCAGCCCGATGGGAGGAGCTTAAAGTGACTATGGAGTGGGTGAGGTAAGTCCCCGGGAAAGCTACTCAGCACGCTGCATCTGCCTTAAATACAAGGCTTCGGGGATTAAGCAATGTCTCACAGACCAGCCCACTTCACGACCTGGCTCAGTGATCCCCTGCACTTTAGCGACAGGTTTCCTTACCATACAAAAAGAAATGACACTCTCCATAAAAGCGTGATAAAACAAGTTTCAACAATGATCTGTCCACATGGAAACGTGATGATTTCCGCAAACAGAAAAGACTGGTGAACTTGTTGAAACTGTGACAACACAGAGATGCCCATTGAGTGAAGTTAGTGAACACTGAGTGTGTACCTGTTTGTCTCTGTCCAGGTGAGATGCAAGTTCTTTGTTCTCCGCCGGTTGCCAACATTGTCCATTCAAAGGAGAAATACGTCCTGAAACAAGACAAACAATGGTATGGTACAGGTTACTTTGTTTGTTCCCGAGGGGAAACATATTTTGCCACCAGAGCGAGTGCAATTTCACAGACAACAAGAACATCATAGAAACACAGGGTGCACGCCTGTGTTCCGACGGCTCTGCGTTCTGACATGAATTTCGACGTATCATTTGCCATGATGTAAAGTGTGAATCCAAACAAACAATCTGCTTATTTTGCTAGGATCCTTCTAAAACCCTAACCCCTAACCCTAACCCCTAACCATAGCCCTAACCATAACCCCTAATCCTAACAAAATAATCTGATGTTTTTTTCCCTTTTTTTTTTTTATCGGAATGCATTGACGTCAAAACTGTAGGTGCCCCCCAGAAACAAAGGTCCATACAATTTTTTTTTAAAATGGAATGGCAATTCCAATTTCAAGAGCAGGGTTTTCTGTTCTCAAAGCTACTTCATCAGGTGAAAAAACTGTGGTTAATTTAATTAAATTAGACCAACTAGTACCAATGATGTGATAAGGAGATTGACAATACTTTTCAGTACTTTTTACATACATTACAGTTAAACGCTTCCTCAGTCATAATATTAATCCTGTATAATTGCTGCTGTATTGTTACCTGATACAAAGGATTGGTCCCCACGCGCCCATGAGGTGAGTGATAGCGTCTCGTTGGACAGATCCATGTTGTGCGCTGTCAAAGACGGAGGGCAGCGGGCAGAAGTAGGCAGAGGACTTCCTGCAAAGATGCCATCTTGGCAGCATGCCACTTGGGTCCCCTACAAGACACAGAATAGATTCAAGTTCAAGTTCAATGTATCAGGTGTCCCCGAAGGGCAATTTGGTTGCAAAGCCGTAGCCTACAGCGACATGCAAACACGCGACAACAACACATGAAAAGAGATCTCAGTTAATCGTCATACAGGCCATAAAATATGCAATGACACAAACGTATCCCATACGGACGAGGTGAAATACATAAGCACTCCACACGAAGAACAGGTTAAAAAGAGTTCAATTGAAATGAGTTAGAAATGAAGTTTGAAAATTAAATTGGATATAATTCCAATAAAATAAATAAAATCAATTTATAAACATTTACACCCTAGAGTCCTCTCCTAGTCCCTCTGATATCTGAGTTTAAAAGAATAATAGAGGAAGGGACAAATTAATATTTAAAACAATTTTTTGAAATGCGCGGGACTTGTAGGCAGAGCCCGGATTCAAACCAATTTCTATTCCACACAAGAAGGTTAGGTTAGGTTAGGTTTTTATTTATTTGGTATGGACACTGCAAGACACATTGGACAGACCATATGCACTGCATCAAGTGCTAATTTTCAACACCTGTCCACAGGAGGCGCTACCGAGATTACATAATAAATTTAAACATCATCAACAATCAATACTAAAACATCAATCAATACTAAAAGGAAATACAAATATACACCATTATCGATAAAAATTTACAACCCAAACATGATCCTTCAAGGCATTAGGACACAACTATTGTTCATGAGTACATTGTTGATTTGATTTCAGCCATGATTTCAGTCCTCTTTTAAACACATTGCTATCTGTCTCTAGTTTTAGCTCTGTTGGCATAGAGTTCCAAAGATTTGGCCCCTTGATGGAGAAGGCCGTCTGTCCAAATGTGGTCCTGCATGTGGGAACAATACAGTCACCATTTGATGAAGCTCTTGTCTAGTCTAGTCTAATTGACATGGTGCCAAGTAACTCTACAAATTAACACCAACACTAGTAAATATTCAACGCCCTCTGTTGTTGTAATAACTCTGAAAGAGTCAATGAACTTCAACACTGCATATTTAACACTGCAAAATTTACTGTGTGTGGTTACTGGTGCCTAGAGATGGACAACATACCAAAAAAAACTGAGATATAGAACAAATAAAATACTGAAGCATTTTGGCCAGATTAGTATTTTTATTTTATTTTTTACGTCTGAACCTCTGTGACAATCGTAGCAGGAGAATGTGCAGTAGGAATTAAAATTTAAAAATTAAGTACCTGTCCATTTGTACGTTTTCCCTTTCTCTTAGCCTCTTTCTGCGTTTCTATCGCATCCATCTTTTGTTGCACACGTGCTATTCCAAAGCAGTTTTTAGCAGTTGTAAGCCACCCCCTCTCCTACACTTCTACCCTAATGACAATTGACTGAAGCCAATCATTCTTCACACACACACAGACCCTCCCTCTCTTCCTCCCATCCATAGTTCTGATAAATTGCTCCTCCCCACCGTCCCACAGCCACTCCAGGTCTCCATCAGCTAATCGCCGTAGTTACCATTTCGCCTCACTCCTGCCAGGTTGTCCCGCTGGCCACCGCCAAGACCAGCATGACTGCCAAACCCGTTTCAGCAACCTCTCTCACACACACTTTCTCTCTCTCTCCGTCTCTCTCTCAGTCTCTCTCTCCCTCTCTCTCTCCCTCTCTCTCTCCGTCTCTCTCTCCGTCTCTCTCTCTCTATCTCTCCGTCTCTCTCAC
>OMKY01118131.1:1251-12987 GCA_900302395.1 Bregmaceros cantori | reverse complement strand
AACCAAGTTGCATTACTGAGTACTTTATTTTTAAAGTAACCAGTTTAGATTATGTTTGTTACTTTTAGTTTGTCTCCATTACATCGTGAAGCTGCTAAAAAAAACTCTCCCAACACTTTATTGGAAGTAGGTTTTAAACTGCACTTCACATACGTAATGCACTCAAATGTATACCATCATTTGATTGATGTATTGCCTTGTTTCTAAACAAATGAGTGTTCTGGAAAGCAGGGCTTTGAACCAATATTTTTTCCCAAGCGTTTCGTTCCGAACAGAAACAGAATTATAACGTTTCCGGTTATGTGTTCCACCAATAAATCGCCGTTTCTGAACCGGTTAGAACAAAAAAATAGTGTTCCCGGAAGGGTTAATTTCGTTCCTGTCAGCTGCAATGTAATATTTGTTGCGGCGAACCAAAAGCGACTCGCTACAGAGGTGCGCTGGTAGCGCTCTACAGCCAAGTTCTTGTTGCATGTCGGGGCGAACCCACAACAACACGCTGCAGAGAGTCCCGCAACGATTCCTACTTCACTGCTGCATCGTAGATTTTATAAATACTCTTGTTTTATTTCTGAAGTTATCCCCAAGTGCACTCCTTTGAGGAACGAAATAAAACCGTTATTAACCGGTTACCATTATTTATTTTAAGTGTTCCTGTTCCGGAACATAAAAAATAATAACGTTTCCGGTTTTGTTTCTGTTCCCTGGAAAATACTTAAAGTTCCCGGTTTTCGTTTTCGTTCCTTGAACCGGTTCAAAGCCCAGCTGGAAAGTAATTCGGGTAAAAGATCAGATTACAGTTGCTGCGTGTGTATTGTCACAACCGACCTTCGTCGTCTGTAGAGAAGGCGAGACGTGGTGCGCCCTCCAGGCTGTGCGAGCTGCTCACCACCAGGGGGCTTGGGCTGCGCTCCGAATGGGAGGAGCCAGAGGAGGCGCGGGTCCGCAGACTGTGACAAGAGACGAGACCTGGGCTTAATTTGAGGGGGAGCGAGGGGGAGCGGGCTCCAAGACCTTTCGTGCCCACTCTGGCAATATACTAACATAGTAGGTTTGTATAGTAGCTCCCCCACGCCGGAGCTACTCATCCTCTAAGCTCTGGGAACCTTCAACTTGACAAGTTAAGCAGTGGACAGGACAACATTATTGGTCTCAGACTAAACTACAAAAATAAAAACATTCAAAATCAGTCATAACCAGTGTTGTCACCAGCGCGTTACAAAGTGCACTTTGTAACTCACATTTTTGTAACGTTTCAAGTAACGAGTAATCTAACGCGCTACTGCTCATAATAAAGTAATTAGATGTTAAATGTTTATTCCATAAGTTTTCCAACTGGGGTTACCGGAGTGGATGCTGCCACGCCATTGGTCCAGATGAACATGTGACGACTCTGAGGGTTAGCCAATTGTGCTCCCTAATGTCACGGGCTTGTGTAGCACAACCAATCCTCTTCTGAGAGGTCATGTCATCCACACGCAGTGTTGTCGGAAGTTGTAAACTTTTATAGAGTTTACCTACCGACAGTTTAAGTGCACATTAAAAAATGATACAACAAGGACATGCGGAAAAACGCTTAAATTAATTAAACAATAATATTATTGAGGTAAGTTGCCAACTTCGTCCAGGAAAAAATACTTTACATCTTCAGAAATACCACTTGGAATTTGAAAAAAAACATGTAGAGTTAAATGTCAAAAATTCACACATCTGTTACAGTTTATAAATTATAACCCTGATTAATTAAAGTGTACTGGTAAAGCTAGTTGTTATTTTTTCGAGAAGGTTTGAGTGAATATAATTAAAAGCAACTAAAGTAATCTAACTTAGTTACTTTTAAAAGAAAGTAACGAGTAATCTAACTTGGTTACTTTTTCGAAGTAACTGTGGCAACACTGGTCATAATGCAACATTTAAAACCTGCTGGAAGATGATACTCACACTCGACTACACAATTTCCTCTGTGGTGGAATAATTTAGCACACAAAAAAGAAGCTAGGTCGAAGTTTGGTTTGTCATCAATGTATTATGGGTGTTCATAACAGATCCAGCAAGATAGTGTGTCCCGCAGTAGCTCAGTCAGTTTTAGACAGTGCACTGCAATGCACATGTATACGCAGAGAGTTGTAAGTTACCTTCCCCTCACCGAGAGCTTTGCCGCATGTCTTCAATGTAATAAAGCTGAAAATGGTACGAATGGTACGAAAACGGAACCAAATACATTTGGTAAATTCCTCCTTGAACTCCAGTTGGCAGAATTAGAGCCAGGGCTTGAAAACGAAATTATTTTTTAAAAGTTCTGTTCCGAACGGTTCAGGAATGTCTACATTTAACGTTTTCGTTCTCTGAACTGTTCCGCCACCAAAATATCGGTTCTGAATCGGTTCGGAACACAAACATTTTGTTTCGTTCTTAAAGTTCCTTAAATTGTGCAATTTTACTTTCAGATTAAGTTTATACAAAAAATATTTGGTGGACTTTCAAACTTCAGTGCAACTGTATTAACGTGAAACCGGGTTTAAAAACGCCATTACATTCGCTTCCTCATATGTCCACAAGATGGAGCCCCAGATGCATGGGGCTTGATGACTGATGGTGAAAGTGGACGGAAATAGTCTTGCAGACATAGGAAATGTTAAAATATATAGAGAACGGAAAAACGTTTTAACTGGTTTTGTGGATTTCATAATGTTCCGTTTCTGTTCCCGAACAGTTGAAGAAAGCTTTCTTTGGTTTCCGTTTCCGCTCCTCGTAAAATTCTGTAAAAATTATTTAATTTGTAATCCCGATTAGAGCGCTAAATTTGTCGGCTTTTGACATCCTCTTTTATCATACAGCCGGGATTTGTCGTACCTCGCACCACGTCCCGGGTGCCTGAGCTCCATACTGCCCTGCCGGGGGTGTCCGGCAACGCTCGCCAGTGGTGTGCGCTGCCCTCCGGTGGCTGGCGATGGACTAAGATGAGATGGGGTGAGATGACTGGCACAGACACTGGTCGTAGTGGGGGAGCCCGTGGCTTCATGGGAGGGTGTTAAGTTCTCAGACACGAGGCGCTCCTCGGTATCCTCGCTGTGGCTGCGATCTGACGAGAAGCTGAGGTTGGAGGGCGTGGCCAGGTGCTCAGTGCTGCTGTATACCTGGAGGGTATGGTTACATAGAGTCCCATGATCAAAGACTGGAAGATGGAAGATTGATCAAACAAGGAAATTATTAATCCCCACTGATTAAGCGAATATCAAATTAGTTGGCGATGAATTCATTAATATCATTGATTCATCGGTTGCAGCTCTAAATGAAACAATATGCATTGGGCTTACACATAGACTGTATATAAAGTAGATGCAGCGTGCATGACGCACGATCATCCCATTGCGTTCATCAAACTTTTTTGTGCCCGCCGACTGCGCGCTGCCATTGTTGAAAGTACCCGTATATCCGGTACCAGGAGAGACTTCTTCCGGTGGTACTGTCCGCTAGGTGCGGCAACGACAGAGTGAGAATGAATGGGATCCTATGGGAGCTGAAACAAAAAATATTAACGCAAAATCTGACGCGTCTGTGAAATTATGACCCCCTCACTCAATGAACCGTTAATTATCCCGACAATATACGTTAAAACATCAATTAGAAACAGACTCCGCCCACTTGACTAGCAAAGGCACACGGAAGTCGGCACAAAATGTAAGCTTGAAAGTAAAGGTGTGCACCTTTCATGATGGTGCCTTAAAGATGAGGTGACAGATGGAATGTTTTGACTTTTCTGCTTCCAGTGTTCATTTTGGTCAGGACAAAAACAAATCTGTGTGACGTGACTGACGTCACAAGGGTGACCCGTACATTGACTCCCCCCAGTGGCATGATAGTGTCACCACTCATTATGTTCATATATTCCCACTGTACGGTGAAATAGTCATAACAGCTGTTGATCTGAGGTAGGTGTGGCTCGGCCAGGCACACTCTGCCTGACTCATATTGTAGAACTGTTGTAATAATAATAATAATAATAATAATAATAAAAATAATAATACTTGTGTATGCATACTGCCGTTTCAATTCAAAAGTGTCAAAATTAAGTGTCGAAGTGCACAACGAGGGACACTTTGTGCACTCTCACCGTTATAACGGACAGATTACTAACAGATTACTTTTTGAGCGACTTTGTATTGTAACGCGTTAGTTCCCCTTGAAAGGTAATCCGCTCCTAGTTCCATTTTTTTCTAAAGCGACAAGTTACTCGTTAGACATTACTATTTACCAAAAACGCCCCCTTTGACACCGTCTGTGTGTCATGGTAGTGGTGCTGCATTTGCTGGTGGCGCCATCACGCCGGTGTAGTGCACCGTGGCGGTGGTGCCCTGCAGCGGACCCAGACGTCTGTGGGTGCGTGCGGTCGGGTTGGGCGGCGTGACGCGGAGCGCGAATGGGTGATTTAGTCCGACGCGCCAGCGTTCCCTGCGCGAGGGTAATCCCCCAACGGATCCATACAGACAACAGGCTTTGATCGTCCGTGCTACCCCCCTTGGCGGGGGTCGCGGCTGTCCAGTGCGATCTCCGTCACTTTCGTCTCACGTCTTTGTGTCCGACCGCCGTAGAGCGGGTATTTTAGTCCGCTTTAAAACATATTCCAATCCACTTGAGGTGGATGCGGCGGTGTATATATGAGCAATTTTGAATTTTATTGTAGAACAGGTATGAATTTTATTCAGGATTACAGTCAAAAGTAGCGATACCCATCTGTGGACGTGAGGTCCTACAACCACCATTTCTGGTGAGTTCGACACAGAGCATTCCATTTAAAATTACTGGAAATTTGCACACTTTTCATAAGAGTGTGGAGAGCACACAAACGCAAATTGCAACCTAGACCCCGTGTGTGACGGTACCTTGCTGAAGCGGTTGGACCAGGATGAGAACTGGCGAATTTCAAGAGAAGACTCTTCGTCGTTGGTCTCCTCGTCTTCATCTGAAGCCATGTGGTGGTAGCGCTCTGAACGTGCTGAACACAGAACGTGTTAACTCTAACCAAGTGTTTCACTGCATTTTCATTTGCTTCACACATTTTCTTCAATACATTTCATTGGACGCCTCTCATCTATAACATTTTCACAAGAAAATCAAATCCTGAAATCTCCATTTTAGATTTTTAGATTCCTATTTTCTGAGGAAAAGAAAACAGGTTCCAAGACATAATTCAACCTTTTTATTTGATCAAACTTTATTTATATGGCACTTTTCATGCAGAGCAATTCAAAGTGCTTTACAGCAACATAAGAAAGCAAAACAACGAGAATAAAAGGAAGGGAACACTTGACCCCCAACCTTCCCAACTCATTAAAACAGCATCCGCGATGCGCGATGGAGGAATATTCATGCTTTCAGCACCGCCCTCTGGTGGGAAGTAGGGATGAAATAGAACTTTTATTTTTTTTTAAATAGTACTCCATCCCCCTCTGCCACAAGCTTTTTGAGTCGGTCGTGACCAGACCAGACCCAATGCAACATCTAGTGATGTGTGATGCGTTGACGATGCATTGGTTCTGCCAGGCTACCGTTAGCCATGTGTGACTGTGTTGATAGAGCCGTGTTGTCCTAAGACCAGTGCTTTGAACTGGTTCAAGGAACGAAAACGAAAACCGGGAACTTTTAGTATTTTCCAGGGAACAGAATCGAAACCGGAAACATTATTATTTTTTATGTTCCGGAACAGGAACAGTTATTTAAAAATAATGTTAACCGGTTAATATCAGTTTTTATTTCGTTCTTCAAAGGAGTGCACTTTGGGATAACAAAAATAAAACAAGAGTATTTATAAAATCTACAATGCAGCAGTGAAGTATGAAGCGAGCGTCACAGGACTTTCTGCAGCGTGTTGTTGTGGGTTCGCCCCCTTACGCAACGAGACGTTGGATGTAGAGCGCTACTAGCCTGTCTCTGCAGTGGGTTCACCCCGAAATATATTATATAACATTAAACAGCTGACAGGAACGAAATTAACCGTTCCGAGAACAATATTTTTATGTTCTAACCGGTTCAGGAACGTCAATTTGTTGGTGGAACACATAACCGGAAGCATTATAATTCTGTTTCTGTTCGTAACGAACCGAATGGAAAAAAATATCGGTTCAAAGCCCTGCCTAAGACACCTACTGTCAAAGTAGCTTGTATCATCCTCTGCCTCCAGCTGGGGAACAAACTCAGCCTTCTGCCGTAACAGACTGTTCCAGTCCAGGTCCCGGAAGAACGCGTGCTGTTTCACTTCCAACGCACCGCCTGTAAGACATAGGAGTCCAACAGAATTTCCAGTAATCATCATTAGGGGTGTAAATCACATCCATCATGGCGATTCGATTCAGTATCGATTTTTTGACCCAACGATCCGATTTTTTTTTTTCGAATCTCTCGAGAATTCACAACGGTTCGATATGATTTCGATACGAGTCAATACTTTTTTTCAACATTCTAGACAATGTTTCAAATTTGAAATAAATCAATGACAGCTCAGCTTGAAAATGACATTTTCTTAAAACCTTCTATTCGAGCGGTTCAGGCAGGCCTATGTTTAATGTTTTCATTCTCGGAAACGTTACGCCTCCAAAAATCAGTCCTGAATCGGTTCAGAACGCAAAGATTTTGTTCAGTTTTAAAGTTCCTTATATTTTGCAATGTCAAGTTTAGATATAGTTTATAGAAAATATATTTGGTGGACATTCAAACTTCAGACATTCAAACTGTATTAACACAAAACCGGGTTTAAAACGTCATTACATTCGCTTCCTCATCTGTCCACAAGATGGAGCCCCACAACCGGTTGTGCACAACCGGAAATAGTCTCCCAAGATATGTTAAAATATATATAGAAAAAAAAAACGGTTTTGTGGATTTTATAATGTTCCATTTCTGTCCCGGGACAGTTGAAGAAACTTGTTTCCGTTTCTGCTCCCTGAAAAATTCCACAAAATTCTGTTCGTTTTCAGTTTTTGTTTTCGTTCCTTGAAACGGTTCGGAGCGCTGCTATGTATGCAAGTTCCCTGGTGTGTCGACTTATGAGCAAGGAAATTAATTCTGAGGTCAGTTTGAAACAATGACTCGCAAATTGCACTTTCCTTGAACACTGGAAGGAGAAAAGTCAAAACATTCCATCATGACCCCTTTTACGGGCCTGGAAGTGATTACCTGTGCCCAATCGCTCGAGAGGACTCTGCTTGAGTAGGTTGCTGATCATGTTCTGAGCTTCAGGGGGTAAGGCATCTTCTTCCTCTGGCCACACAATGTCATCTAAATAGAGGACAGTCAAGTTATGTCATCTAAATGAAGGATTGTGATGTTAAGTGATCTAAATTGAGGACAGTATAGGCACGACCCCGAGTAGTGCACAACCCAAGTATATGCAAACTACAGATAAACCGACGTGAAGGGTAACTACCTGCCATGTCAGGATGAGTATTTTGAAATGTTCCAAATTTTGATGACAATGTTGGCTGTGTCCGAATTTGCTCCCCATCCCCCATATAGTGCACTATATGGGGCACACGCCATTTTGTAGGGGTGTCCGAATTCTCCATGTACCCTATATAGTGCACTGAAAGTATCCCACAATGCACCGCGAAAGTAGTGGGCATCGGATGTATCCTAGACATTATAACCCGTAATGCATTGCGAGACGTTTTAAAAATAACCTAAACTTTAAAAAAATGACACGGCGGGAGTAAAGAGCGACCGACTGCGGCAAATCGTTATAAATGTAGGTACTTTTGACTTTTCTGATGATTGTTGAATTTTATAATAGTTGACGGCGCTAATTCTAGTGTCCGAAATCTCGGCCGTTGCTGTTGAGTGCACTATAAGTGAGTGCTCTATATGGGGGGTAGCGTGTAGGGGATAGCGAGCGATTTCGGACACAGCCACTCGTTCATGAAGTATGCACAAACTGTGAACTTTTCATGAACTCGGCGGGACGATGCGGTAAGTACCAAAGCGATTTATTCAAAATTCAAATTACCGCGATGAAATCAAAGTAAGTGTACTCCTTAATTTTCTAAAACAAGAGATGTTACTTCTTATCGATTATATAATTCGACTTTATTTTATTTGCGCAACAACACAGATCTACAACTAGGAACTATTAACATTAGATAATACAGTCTAAAGTAAACACCATCGCAAACAAGTGACATTTTGTACAATATCCATCTTTACACTAACACTGATTATTTCGTGAGCAGCTTTTTTCAGTACTTGATATTTTAAAAAAATACTTACACAAAGTATATTTCAGAGGCTGTACTTTGTGTCAGTACTTTTCAGTCTCTAGTTGTTTTTGTATAAATATAGATAACTTTTAATCAAGTAAGGAATCTGGGTACTGGGTACTGGCAATCTATTCCATTTACCCTCGCAACTTTTGTCGTGGGGTAGAAGTACACCTCACCCAAGGTATTTGAAACTCAAAACTATTTGTACAGCACTTTTCATGCAGAGCAACAGAAAGTGCTTTACAGAAACAGAACATCGAACAGAACAACGTTACCAACAGCCTACCAACCCAAACAAACTTACACACACTCAACTATGGACACACACGCAAACATATACAGTGGGTTGATGTACCGATGTAAGCTAGATCAAAGAGAATGCGGCCTCTCCATGCGATTTGGAGTTAACTTGTGGAACTACTAAGAGCCCTGTGCCGCTGGACCTCAGGTTCCGGGATGGCTGATATGTTACAAGCAGATCAGCTAAGTACGTAGGGGCGAGTTTGTTAACACATTTGAAAACCAGTAGAAGTATTTTGAAGTCAATTCTGAAACGGACAGGGAGCCAGTGCAAAGATTTCAAATTTGGAGTAATGTGTTCCCGCCCTGTCGTCATTTGGTTCAATCCCCCTTCACACACCAACACCCAGTTCCAATAGACTAAAGGTTTCTGAAAAGGCCCTAACTTAGGGACGCCGGTCCAGTTTGGCCTTCATTCAACAAGTTGCTGCTTTAAATAGCATTGCAAACACCAACAGGTAATAATGACAGGACATCAGCCAGGACATAATAGCAGGTTATTGTACTAAACCCGCTCCTGTTTACTGATTACACTCAGATGGAACTGGGCACTTATCTGCAAGAGGAGCCGATGTGTAAATCGGAACAAATCCCACCGTTGACATTGAAGAGAATAAAGTTGGGGTTTTATAATGGATTTTTTTGAGGCCCTTCTGGACCATTTTTGGCTTCATTCAGGATTAGCTGAATAAAAGGATTACCGTATTTTCCGCACTATAAGGTGCACCGGATTATAAGGTGCACCCCCGACAAGCAGTCTTTGGAAGAAGAAGAAAAAATAATAATAATAATAAAAAAAATAAGATAAACAAGACAGATCACATTCACAATACCTCTATCTCAGCGCACGGCCCTTATGTGCAACAAATTGCCTGATTCCATAAATGAGCACAACAAGTAAATATATACGTTGACTAACTTCATTTTTATTTTATTTTTTAAATAACGGATGAAAAAAAAAATCCATATATAAAGGCGTACTGGATTATAAGGCGCACCTCGTTATTTGATGAAAATGAATGCCTTTCAGGTGTGCCTTATAGTGCGGAAAACACTTTAGGTATGTTTTAAATATTCAAATGCATGTTTAATATTAATACAGTGAAATACCACACATAATGTTATTAGAACTTCATTACTTCATCTCAAAGTCTTACACACAATTGATTTCAAAGATTAGGCCGACTGCACATTTCAATGATTAGTGTCATTGAAGTAAGTCTGACTGTGTGAACGAGTTTGGCAGGCAGTTATGGTAAAATTCCTAATTTGCATATCCACAAACTGATCTTGAATTGAGCCACCTTGAAAGTGATGTCCTCCAAAACCTACCCTAGAGCATTAACCCACCAAATCTGGGACAAATCCATCCAGCCGTCCAAAAGTTATCACTGGCTGTGTCGGAAATTGCTCCCTATCCCCCGTAGCACGCCATTTTGTAGGGGTGTCCGAATTCTCCATGTACCCTATATAGTGCACTGAAAGTATCCCACAATGCACTGCAAAAAGAAGTGAGCATCGGATGTACCCTAGACGGAGCAATATAACCCATACTGCAATGCGAGACGTCTTAAAAATGACCTAAACTTTAAAAAAAAAATGGGACGGCGGGAATAAAAAGCGACCGACCACAGCCAATAGTTGGTAATGTTAGTACTTTTGACTTTTTCTGATTGTTGAATTTTATAAATATATTTTGTATAATTATATTTTAGAATAAAATATAATTTTATTCTAGTGTCCGAAATCTCGGCCGTTGCCGTTGTTTACTGTAAGTGAGAGCACTATATAGGGGGTAGGGTGTAGGGGTTAGGGAGCGATTTCAGACAAGGCGGAAGCGTGCGTAAAACCATTACATTGCCAACTTTCCGCGTTTTCGGGACGTCATGAAACATGAACTGAAAGGCACCCACCGTTGACCACTTGGCCAAACAGTTCCTCCGGAGTATCTCCAAAGAAAGGCACGCAGCCCACAAGGAACTCGTACAAGATGATGCCCATAGCCCACCAGTCAACTGGCTTTCCATAGCCCTGACGCAGAATCACCTCCGGGGCTATGTACTCTGGGGTTCCACAGACCTTTCGGAGAGTTAAACACACAGAGGACCTGTTAATAGTAATAATAATAATAATATAGTACACTGGTGGGAGTCATTCGGTCCCGCCGTTCTTAAGGTCACTTCCGGTGCCAACGCTGGTACTGGACCGAGGTCCGTGCACACAAAACACACACCAGTTCAAAATCCGACCACTAGATGTCGCTCTGTGACCAGTTACACATCACAGCCCTTGCTCTGATCATAACTTAGTATAAATGAAATACAGTCAAAATCAGACTTAAAGTTACTCACCGAGTGGTCACATGTTCACCAATAGGCTGGCTGCTTCTTTTAGTATTTCCAAAAGGAATGAGAAAATGGAATGAGTTGCACTGATTATTAAATCATGCATTTGTGGGTCACAGATCCGCACAAGAGCATTTGGGTGTGGAAAAGCACACCAAAAGTTACCACCATCCGTTTTAAATAACCCTGTAGGTGTGTGTTCCCACCGAATAGATATGTTTAAAAAAAAAAGCCAAATACACGGCAAGTAAATGACACCGGAAGTGACATTCAGACACCAGAAGTACCCCCCAAACTATTCTATAGTGATCACGTATTCCGGAGCAACTTGATCACTATAAGCGGATGATCACTAAAACCAAAGTAACATTATCATTTTTACATTTTTAATGTAAAAAAAATCTTAATGCCATGTTTTTTCAATGAGAAAAATGAAATGAAACATAGCTTTCGCATTTACTGAATTTTACTGCAGTATCGTGCAAGTTTGTACAGTATACAGTAGATCTTGATTACTATAACCAAAATATTTAAACAGCATTTGTATGGAAGTGATTCCATCCCAAGCCTTTTCATCAATATAAATGTATGATCACTATATACATGATCACTGTAAGCTATTACACAGTAATAATAATAATGATAATAATAATAATACAATCATCATCATCCAAAAATGAATAAATAAATACAAATAATAATAATTTTATAATTTCAGGCGCCATTCCAACTAGTTTTGGTATTCATGTCTATTTATTATATTAACTATTTATTTATTAGTCTTTGCTTTCATCTTAACAGCTTTTAGTTAGTTTTACTATATTATTAGTTTTACTACA